>JARQOD010006379.1:0-43163 GCA_033576555.1 Oophaga sylvatica
TTGTTATACGAGAACTCAGCTAATGGAAGTAGATCCACCCAATCATCCTGTAGGTGGCAGATAAAGCAGCGGAGATACTGCTCCAGGGTTTGATTGGTTCGTTCGGTCTGTCCATTAGTCTGGGGATGAAAAGCAGAAGAAAGGTTTACTTTAATGTCCAATGCTGCACAGAAATTTTGCCAAAACCTAGAAGTGAATTGCACCCCTCGATCCGAAATAACCTCATCCGGTACTCCATGTAAGCGAAACACATCTTTAATCATCAAATCTGATGTCTGTTTTGCAGTGGGTAAGCCGACACAAGGGATAAAATGAGCTGCCTTTGTTAGACGGTCAACCACCACTAGAATGGTGTTCTTCGCTTGAGAGGTTGGTAACTCCACAATGAAGTCCATAGAAATGGATCCCCACGGGCGGGACGGGGTGGGAAGAGGCTGTAACAGACCAGTTGGTGAGGAGCGAGGTGTTTTGCATCTTGCACAGACTTCACATGAAGTGACATAGTTTAAAACATCCTTCCTGCAAGTGGGCCACCAAAAGAAACGAGAGAGAAATTCCTGTGTCTTTAGAATTCCTCTATGCCCAGCTATCTTGGAATCGTGAATGAGTTGCAATACTCTCAATCTGACTGTTTCAGGAATATACAGGCATTGTCCCTGAATCCACACACCATTCTTAAAGACAAGACTTACGTCCCTTGGGGGTTGTGCCAAAAAGGAATCCGCATGGTATGCTTCCTTGATGTCCTTAAGTAGGTCTTGATTATGAATTACTCCTAGGAATCTAGAGTCAGGAAGAATAGTCTTAGGAGGAGTAATTGGACGTGTCTCTGCTGAGTAAATCCTAGAGAGTGCATCAGCCTTTCCATTGCGCGATCCTGGTCTATAAGAAATGATAAAATTAAATTGGTTTAAGAAAAGATTCCAGCGAGCCTGGCGAGGAGTCAGGCACTTAGCCGACCTGATAAACTCAAGGTTACGATGGTCTGTCAGGACGACTATTTGCTGTGCAGCTCCCTGAAGAAGGTGTCTCCATTCTTTGAAGGCGGCAATAATGGCCAACAACTCTCTATTGCCCACATCGTAGTTCCTCTCAGCCGAAGACAACTGCTGGGAAAAGAAGGCACAGGGATGCAAGACATTCTTCTCACCTGTTCTCTGAGAGAGTATAGCTCCAACGGCACAGTCTGAAGCATCCACCTCTATTATGAAGGCAAGCTCGGGTTGGGATGTACTAGGATAGGTGCAGTGGTAAATTTATCTTTTAGACGGGAAAATGCTTCCTGGGCTTGGGGAGTCCAGGAGAACCTAGACTCTTTCCGGGTAAGTTGGGTGATAGGTGACACTACCTCAGAGAAATTTCTAATGAAACGTCTATAGAAGTTGGCAAACCCGATGAAGCGCTGTACCTCCTTCACATTTCTAGGACTTGGCCAATCCTTGATGGCTTGGGTTTTGCTTCCATCCATACTAATTCCTTGTGTAGACAGTACATACCCCAGAAATTGAATTTCGGTCCTATGGAATTCACACTTTTCAAGTTTGATGTAAAGATGATTTTGTCTTAGACGTTCCAAGACCATTCTCACATGTCCATGATGTTCCTCTGTGGAGTTAGAAAAAATTAGAATATCATCCAAATAAATTACCACGAATGTATCTAGGAGATCCCTGAAGATGTCATTCACCAAGTGTTGGAAAGTGGCTGGGGCGGTACTCAGACCAAAAGGCATAACTAGATATTCAAAGTGTCCATAGCGTGACCTGAATGCAGTCTTCCATTCATCCCCAGGTCTAATACGGACTAAGTTATAGGCCCCACGAAGATCTAGTTTAGAGAAATTTTGGCATGTCGCACTCTCTCCAATAACTCAGGATTAAAGGCAATGGATAACGGTTTCTAATAGTAACCTTATTGAGTTCCCTATAGTCTACGCATGGTCTCAGAGATCCATCTTTCTTCTTTACAAAGAAGATGGGTGCACCTGCAGGAGATGAAGAGGGGCGTATGAAGCCCTTGGCTAGATTTTCGTCTATGTAATCCTTTAAAGCCTTTAGCTCGGGCCCCGCCAGGGGGTAGATCTTACCAAAAGGTATCTCTGCTCCAGGCAATAATTCAATTGGACAATCATATGGACGGTGAGGAGGAAGCTGGTCAGCGTTCTTCTTGTCACATAAATCCACATAGTCCTGGTATACAGCTGGTAGTTCAGGGACTGACATGGTTCCTTTAGGAACAGAGCAAGCTGAAACTTTTGGACTCATCTGTTTCTCTGGAAAGTGTAATTCCTTGGTCTCCCAGTTAATGGTAGGATTCTGAGCCTGCAGCCATGGTAGCCCTAGAATAATGGGAAAGTGGGGGAAGAGATAAGCATAAAGGACAGTTTCTCTTGATGATCTTTACCCATAAGAACCCTCAAAGGCTCTGTTTCCCGATCCACTGGTCCAGAGGTCAGCAGGGAGCCATCCACAGTTTCCATCTGTACTGGAGTAGCCTTCTTCACTGAACGTATCCCCTGTTTCAGAGCAAAGGAGACATCCATAAAATTTCCACTTGCCCCTGAGTCGATCATAGCACAGCTAGACACCCAAGCTGAGTCAACCCAGAGTTTGATGGAAAGAAAGCAATGAGAATTGTTTTTCTTACAACTCAGCTGGGACAACCGCTGAGGAAACTTGAAAAATGGCAGCGTTTACACAGTCAACGTCCTCAGAGGTAACGGAGTTTAAGTCCGAGAAATCAAGATCTGTTGCTGCAGATCTCTCTGGAGCCTGAGGCTCGGACCTGACAGATCCCCTCTCGCAACACTCACAATGAATGAGTGCTGCAGTAGTCTTACGAGAACGGCTGGGGCAGTTTATAATGAAGTGCCCTGACTTACCACAATAGAAACATAGATTCTCCTTAAAACGATGTTCCTTGCGTGCATCACTAACCCGTCGTTGTAAAGAGTCTACCTGCATGGGTTCAGGTTCAGGTTCCCGTGTAATCCTACTCAAAGGTTCCTTAGCTGGAGAGGAAGGTAGGAAAAGGTTAGTGCGATTGCTTTCGAACCATCTCTCTTGCCTGCGTTCAGTCAGACGAGTATCAATACGGATGCAGTAGTTAATAAAGTCACCTAACGCAGTGGGAGGATTGGCACGAGCAAGTTCATCCTTAATCAGTGGAGATAACCCCTTTCGAAAAATAATTTTTTGGCGGAACTGTCCCAGGTGGTATCAAGGGCCCATCTCCTGAAATCCAAGGCATATTCAGCTACCGAGTGCTCACCTTGGCGCAAAGCTAACATGGCTGCTTCAGCTGTTGCACCTCGATTGGGGTCATCAAACACCTGCCCCATGGCTGAAATAAAAGCATCAAGGTGATTCAAACAATCATCCTCAGTCTCAATCAGAGGGTTTGCCCACATCAAAGCCTTGTTGGTAAGCAACAAAATTATAGTAAGCACCTTAGATCGTTCAGTGGGAAATTGTGAAGATGTGCAGAAAAAAAAAGATTGCATTGATTAATAAATCCCCTGAATTTCTCACGTTCACCGCCAAAACGAAAAGGGGGCAACTTGGGAATCCCAGAACTCGGGGCTACGGCAGGAGCCTGGACTCGCTCTTCTAGAACCTCAATCCTGGCTCGCAAATCCTGGGCAGTCTGTCCAAACACTTGCAAATTGTGATTAGTGAGGTCCTGTAGGCTTGAAAAACGGGTCTTTATATTCTGCAAATCTGCAAGGATATTATCAGTCACTCCGCAAAGTTCCTTTATGCGGGCCTCCATTTTCCAGATCTTTTAAGACAGGAGTACTGGAAGAAGAGGAGAGGAGAAAAAAAAAAACAATAGTGTTTACCTGTGGTAACACTGCAGAGAGAAAAAAAATTAAGGAACTGCTCACCTGGAATGGTTGTGAGAAGTCACAACCACTATCATCACAGAAAGTTCACCCGGACATCTGGAATGGTTGTGAGAAGTCACAACCACTGTCATCACAGAAAGTACAACCGGACATCCGATATCCACAGTTACAGCAGACACAGCCTTTCCAGACCCAGCAGACACTAACGTTTTGGCTTCAGAATCTTGTAATGTATGTAGTACAGTTCATATAGCGTCTTGTGCTTGGGGTGCGATGAAAATACATGAGACACAGGTTTGATATAGAAAGTCTTGTATTACTTCATACAAGTTGGCAAAAATAGTCACACAGTTTGCAGACACAGAAGCAGGAGACACAGCAGGCCAGAGTAATCTAAGCTCAGCAATCACTCTCCACAACAGGTTCAGGATCTTCTTCTCTGTTACCGTAAGTCCATGCAAACGTGGGTCTTTCAAAGAGCAGGGTTCAGAGTCCACAAGTGCTTCAGAGTTCCTCAGTAGGAATAGCTGGAGTACAAGGTCCAAGGCTTTAGGAGTCAGGTCACAGGTTCACTGCAGGCTAGGTTCTGAAGCACTGATTGCTCAGCTGTGGCTGCTTAAGAAGCAAAAGGAGAGAATCAGGGCGGGAACATGCAAGCTGGAAACTCCATTTTGACTGAGGGCAAGATAGCTGCAGCAAGACAGAAAGTAAAATGGCTGACGAACAAACTGAGTTTCAGGAACATGTACACAGAACCTTACATCTACACACATTCTCATGCTACCATCCTTTTTCTTAACTAGAACTAGAGGCGCTGCCCAGGGGCTACAACTATCCCTTATCACCCCGGCTTCCTTCGTGTCACGCAACATTTCCTTAGTTTCTGATAGTGGGCTGGAGGTATAGGCCTGTACCTCTCTTTGATGGGAGGATGACTGCCTGTAGGGATATGATGCTGTACTCCCTTAATTGTCCCAAAGTCAAGTGGGTGTTTGCTAAATACTTGTGCGTACTCTTGTACCACCCGTAGTACCCCCTGTTTCTGGTGGACGGAAGTGGTGTCTGTCCCTATATGAAGCTGCTGACACCAATCCGCTACCGGGGTTGCCGGATCATTATCCTCCGCTGGTTGGCGGGAGGCTAAGGACTCGGTTGTGAGGATAGAATTGTTATCTACGGCATGTAATTTAGCAACTGTGGCATAACGTGGCAAATTTACTTCATCGTCTCCCCAGTTGAGAAGTCGTACTGGTACTCTCCCATTTATTACTTCCACTACCCCTCTAGCAGTTAAGAGTGTAGGTCTGTGCTCTGAACGATGGGGTTCTACTACTGCTTGGTAGTTCTGTCCCCTCAGACCTATGGCTGCTCTACACCATATTAACATTTCACTCATTGGGGGTATTACAATGGGATTCGGGTCCGTGACCCGTACATTACCGATTTCACCATCTGTAAGCTTCGCTTGCTGCTGGCACATCAGGGCCCGGATCTCCCTCTGGATCACTCCCTTCTGCTTTGGCTTGGCAACTTCAGCGAGCTGTTGGAGCAAAAACACAACTTCTCCCAGACAGTTACTGATAATGTTAGTACCTAATATCACATTTAGACCATTTTCCTCATTTACAGTCCTGACTACTAGAAGTCCCTGATCCTTCAGCTCCACTCTGCCCACTTTTACGTCCACATTTTTGGCTCCGAGTACTTCAACAGGGAGACCATTGGTGGCGTACACTGTAAAGTCAGGGCTCGGGGGCTGGAGACTGTCCTTTGACCAAAATTTATTATAAAGGACATCAGGTATTATGGTCACCTGGGATCCAGTGTCCAGCAGTGCGGGAATTGCAATCCCGTCCAGAATGATGGACAGGTAGGGTCGTCCACCCACGAACCTGCGGTTCCAGTCTAAGGGGCCTGATGAGTCTACTCCTGGGTGTTGGCCCTCTGACCCAGGATCGGCTCGTTTAAAGGACATTGCTGAGCCATATGACCTTTTTGGTTGCAGCGGTAGCAGATGATCTCTCGGCGAGGATGGTGTTGATCAGGAGTCGCTCCTGGGGGTGGCGTGGTCCTCCTCGGTGAGGCGACGTCCTCCATTTCCTCCGGTTCATCCAAGGGACATCCTCCGGACAGTCGGCTAGTAGGATCTTTCCTCCTTCTTC
Source organism: Oophaga sylvatica (assembly GCA_033576555.1). Taxonomy (NCBI): domain Eukaryota; kingdom Metazoa; phylum Chordata; class Amphibia; order Anura; family Dendrobatidae; genus Oophaga; species Oophaga sylvatica. Next base: position 6,010 of record JARQOD010006379.1, read on the forward strand.
TTTCCGCAGTTGCAGGGCATCCATTACAGTGGCCAGGTTCTTAGTCAGCTGGCGCACTTCTGAGCGCAGACATTCCAACTCACTAGGGGGCGCCACCTGCGTTTTAGCTTCTGCCACCTGCGGGAAAAGGTGGGTACTGCCGGCTTTAGAGTGGCTTCACCGGGTGATACTGATTTGCCACCTCTGGCTTTTCCAAGGTCGCAGTCCTTTTATTGCCATGTCCTTTAGGGCATCAAAAGTGGCATCTGGATGATCCAAGGACCACCAGTTTACAGTCCTGCCTTCCGCTGGAGACCTCAGTCCCCGTACAAATTGTTCTTTCAACATTTTGCTTTCGTCAATGGCACTTGCAGGGTTAGCCTGTTTGAGAGCTCGCAGGGCCCCCTGTAGTCGGCAGGCGTAGTCCCTAATGCTGTCACCTGGTCTCTGGGAACACTGATAAAATGCCATCCGGAGATCCGTTTCTGTGCGGTCCTCAAAGATGGCCTGTAGCTTTAAGAGAATCGCAGGTACCGACTCCTGGTCCGCAGTGGTCCAAGTCTCTACTTCTCTCTCAGCCGCACCAGCTAGCTGTCCTATTACCACAGCAGCTTTTTGCTTTTCAGTCATTGAGTACATGTCTAGGATGCTACATATTTTCCGTTTAAATCCTGGCAGGGTGTCTGGCTCGCCGCTGTACTGAGGGAGCCACTTCGCTCCTGGCATGTATGGGAGCGTTAGGGGCATGAGCGGGACCACCGGACCAGATGAGGGGCCCGCACCTCCATCCTGCACTACAATGCCAAGCGGTGGGCTATTAGGGCCTCCGGCGGGGGCCGCTCCGTCTGCCGGTTGCTGCGACATGTTGGTGCCCCCCTGTTTAGTTGGAGCCTACCTCTTTCAAAGGCTGCAGCGTCGCAGGCACAGCGGTGGAGACAGGACCTTTGTCGCTGGAGCTGTGAGGTCAGAGCGTTCACTTCCGCTCTCACAGGACCTGCCGCCGCGTCAGAGTTGGGGGCGGGACTAGGGAACAGCGCGCTCTTCCAGGTACGCCCACAAATGCACGCCCACCTTCTTCTCCAGCGCCTCAGGGCGCGAATATAGCGGTAAAAATGGCGGTATTTGGCGCCAAAAGTGACACACAGCAAACAGTCTTTTTCACAAAACAGTTCAATAGGCAACACAGGACTCACAATTGCAAGCTTCGGATCCTGTTCGTGACGCCAAGATAATTGACTCGCACCACAATTGTGGATACCAGGGCTGTGGGGTACTCGGAGCCGAGCCCATTGATTTCTATGGGAGATGTCACTGGCAGCGGGACTCGGTCCGTGGCCCTGGCGGTCATGCAATGGGGGATATTTACAGGGGATTATAAGGATAGGTAGTTCGTGACGCCACCTGTGGTATCTGGTCAATTGGACCAGCGCTGCTATAAGGATCTTCACAGGGGATGTTATGGGGCAGCTGGGTGGTAAGTCTCCCACAGGTGAGACTGGTCCCTGGAAGTCTATGGTGATGATGCAGGGTGTAGTTAAGAATTCAGTCACACACAATGCAGCTTCTTTCCATACCTTTACTTGTAGGTGTTTCAGGAAGATCCCGGGAAGCTGATCGGGGTGGAGAATGCACATTCGGGAAACCGCTGAGCAGGTTAGAGGCCTCCTTTACTTCATATGTATCTGAGTCCAAACTTGCATGAAGCGAAGTTAACTCTGCAATCTCCAGCTTTTCTCAATAGCTGCCAAGCCCGGCTGACATTGTGGTAGAGCCTTTTGCTTAATCTGGTGACCCGATATGGTGACCAGATATTGGAAAGAACGAAGTCCCTCTAAGCTTGGCCTAGCTAAAAGTCCTTGTTCCCCCTGGCTCCGTTTACGTATCAGCGCTTAGGGCTACCTTCTGCGACCTGTAGTCCAGAAAGCCTCCGGTTATCCTGTTACTAGGCTTGAAACACTAGCAACGCTTCGGACCCCGGTGTCCGGTGAATTAGTGCAGGTAATCTGGTACCTGGTGCACTAGCATCTATCTTCTCCACTGTGCCCTTCGCCCTGCTCTCGCTCTTAGCATAAGCACTTGTAGCTTTGATGGAAATGTCAGCTTTCTCCAGAGCTCGCTGAGCAGCTCTCAGTATCTTCCAAGTCCAGACTGGACTGACACTGAACTGCACTGTCCTACGACAGGAAACTGAATGATCTGAGCTCTTCTCAGACAGGAAACAGACTGAACACTGATTGCTAAGTGTCACTTCCTCTTATACCCCTGATGGGTGTGTCTGAAAGTGTGAGTGACGTGAATGGATATCAAGCTTTTGCGGTTACCTTCCTGTGCATTTTCCTGGATATGTGTGCCTTACATAGCTGGGCCACACATCTGCACCAGGTACGCACTAATTCACCGGACACCGGGGTCCGAAGCGTTGCTAGCGCTTCACGCCTAGTAACAAGATAACCGGAGGCTTTCTGGACTACAGGTCGCAGAAGGTAGCCCTAAGCGCTGATACATAAACGGAGTCAGGGGAACAAGGACTTTTAGCAGGGCCCTGCATAGAGGGACTTTGTTCTTTTCAACATCTGATAATCAGAGACATAGAAGGCTCCACCACAATGTCGGCCGGGCGTTGCAGCTATTGAGAAAGCTGGAGATTGCAGAGTTAACTTCGCTTCATGCAAGTTTGGACTCAGATACATATGAAGTAAAGGAGGCCTCTAACCTGCTCAGCGGTTTCCCGAATGTGCATTCTCCACCCCGACCAGCTTCCCGGGACCTGCCTGAAACACCTACAAGTAAAGGTATGAAAAGAAGCTGCATTGTGTGTGATTGAATTCTTAACTACACCCTGCATCATCACCATAGACTTCCAGGGACCCGTCTCACCTGTGGGAGACTTACCACCCAGCTGCCCCATAACATCCCCTGCGAAGATCCTTATAGCAGCGCTGGTCCAATTGATCAGATACCACAGGTGGCGTCACAAACTACCTATCCTTATAATCCCCTGTAAATATCCCCCATTGCATGACCGCCAGGGCCACGGACCGAGTCCCGCTGCCAGTGACATCTCCCATAGAAATCAATGGGCTCGGCTCCGAGTACCCCATAGCCCTGGTATCCACACATGTGGTGCGCGTCATCTGAACTTGGCGTCACGAACAGGATGCGAAGCTTGCAATTGTGAGTCCTGTGTGCCTATTGAACTGTTTGGTGAAAAAGACTGTTTGCTGTATTTGGCGCCATTTTACCGCCATTTTTGCCGTCATATTCGCGCCCTAAGGCGCTGGTGAAGAAGGGGGGCGTACCTGAAAGAGCGCGCTGTTGCCTGGACACGCCCCCAACTCTGACGCGGCGGCAGGTCCTGTGGGAGCGGAAGTGAACGCTCTGACAACACAGCGCCAGCGACAAAGGTCCTGTCTCCACCGCTGTGCCTGCAACGCTGCAGCCTTTGAAAGAGGTAGGCTCCGATTAAACAGGGGGCACCAATATGTCGCAGCAACCGGCAGACGGAGCGGCCCCCGCCGGAGGCCCCAATAGCCCACCGCTTGGCATTGTAGTGCAGGATGGAGGTCGGGCCCCTCATCTGGTCCGGTGGTCCCGCTCATGCCCCTAACGCTCCCATACATGCCAGGAGCGAAGTGGCTCCCTCAGTACAGCGGCGAGCCAGACACCCTGCCAGGGTTTAAACGGAAAATATGTAGCATCCTAGACATGTACTCAATGACTGAAAAGCAAAAAGCTGCTGTGGTAATAGGACAGTTAGCTGGTGCGGCTGAGAGAGAAGTATAGACTTGGACCACTGCAGACCAGGAGTCGGTACCTGCGATTCTCTTAAAGCTACAGGCCATCTTTGAGGACCGCACAGAAACGGATCTCCGGATGGCATTTTATCAGTGCTCCCAGAGACCAGGTGACAGCATTAGGGACTACGCCTGTCGACTACAGGGGGCCCTGCGAGCTCTCAAACAGGCTAACCCTGCAAGTGCCATTGACGAAAGCAAAATGTTGACAGAACAATTTGTACGGGGACTGAGGTCTCCAGCGGAAGGCAGGACTGTAAACTGGTGGTCCTTGGATCATCCAGATGCCACTTTTGATGCCCTAAAGGACATGGCAATAAAAGGACTGCGACCCTTGGAAAAGCCAGAGGTGGCAAATCAGTATCACCCGGGTGAAGCCACTCTAAAGCCGGCAGTACCCACCTTTTCCCCGCAGGTGGCAGAAGCTAAAACGCAGGTGGCGCCCCCTAGTGAGTTGGAATGTCTGCGCTCAGAAGTGCGCCAGCTGACTAAGAACCTGGCCACTGTAATGAATGCCCTGCAACTGCGGAAAGAAGAAGGAGGAAAGATCCTACTAGCCGACTGTCCGGAGGATGTCCCTTGGATGAACCGGAGGAAATGGAGGACGTCGCCTCACCGGAAGAGGACCACGCCACCCCCGGAGCGACTCCTGATCAACACCATCCTCGCCGAGAGATCATCTGCTACCGCTGCAACCAAAAAGGTCATATGGCTCAGCAATGTCCTTTAAAGAGCCGATCCTGGGTCAGAGGGCCAACACCCAGGAGTAGACTCATCAGGCCCCTTAGACTGGAACCGCAGGTTCGTGGGTGGACGACCCTACCTGTCCATCATTCTGGACGGGATTGCAATTCCTGCACTGCTGGACACTGGATCTCAGGTGACCATAATACCTGATGTCCTTTATAATACATTTTGGTCAAAGGACAGTCTCCAGCCCCCGAGCCCTGACTTTACAGTGTACGCCACCAATGGTCTCCTGTTGAAGTACTCGGAGCCAAAAATGTGGACATAAAGGTGGGCAGAGTGGAGCTGAAGGATCAGGGACTTCTAGTAGTAAGGACTGTAAATGAGGAAAATGGCTTAAATGTGATAATAGGTACTAACATTATCAGTAACTGTCTGAGAGAAGTTGTGTTTTTGCTCCAACAGCTCGCTGAAGTTGCCAAGCCAAAACAGAAGGGAGTGATCCAGAGGGAGATCCGGGCCCTGATGTGCCAGCAGCAAGCGAAGCTTACAGATGGTGAAATCGGTAATGTACGGGTCACGGACCCGAATCCCATTGTAATACCCCCAATGAGTGAAATGTTAATATGGTGTAGAGCAGCCATAGGTCTGAGGGGACAGAACTACCAAGCAGTAGTAGAGCCCCATCGTTCAGAGCACAGACCTACACTCTTAACTGCTAGAGGGGTAGTGGAAGTAATAAATGGGAGAGTACCAGTACGACTTCTCAACTGGGGAGACGATGAAGTAAATTTACCACGTTATGCCACAGTTGCTAAATTACATGCCGTAGATAACAATTCTATCCTCACAACCGAGTCCTTAGCCTCCCGCCAACCAGCGGAGAATAATGATCCGGCAACCCCGGTAGCGGATTGGTGTCAGCAGCTTCATATAGGGACAGACACCACTTCCGTCCACCAGAAACAGGGGGTACTATGGGTGGTACAAGAGTATGCACAAGTATTTAGCAAACACCCACTTGACTTTGGGACAATTAAGGGAGTACAGCATCATATCCCTACAGGCAGTCATCCTCCCATCAAAGAGCGGTACAGGCCTATACCTCCAGCCCACTATCAGAAAGCTAAGGAAATGTTGCGTGACATGAAGGAAGCCGGGGTGATAAGGGATAGTTGTAGTCCCTGGGCAGCACCTCTAGTTCTAGTTAAGAAAAAGGATGGTAGCATGAGAATGTGTGTAGATTACAGACAAGTAAATCGTATAACACATAAAGATGCATACCCATTACCACGCATAGAGGAATCCTTAGCTGCTCTGAAAACGGCTAACTACTTTTCTACCCTCGACCTTACTAGTGGGTACTGGCAAGTAGCTGTGGCTGAGGAGGATCGGGAGAAAACTGCTTTCACCACCCCAATGGGACTCTGCGAGTTTGACAGAATGCCGTTTGGCCTCAGCAGTGCCCCAGGAACATTCCAGAGAGTGATGGAGAGCTGTCTGGGACATCTCAACTTTGAAACCGTGTTGCTGTACCTGGACGACGTGATTGTGTACTCCAAGACATATGAAGATCATCTGAAGCACCTGGCAGAGGTATTCGAGTCACTGTCCAAGTATGGGATGAAACTGAAGCCCTCAAAGTGCCATCTGCTCAAACGGAAGGTACAGTACTTGGGACATATTGTCAGTTCCGAAGGAGTAGCGCCGGACCCCGAGAAGGTCACAGCCATCCAGAAATGGCCGGAGCCGAAGAATCTAAAGGAGGTGCGACAGTTCCTGGGACTAACAGGTTACTACAGGAGGTTTGTAAAAGATTACACCAAGAAAGCGGCGCCTTTACAGGACCTCCTGGTCGGACAACCTCTCAAGAGCAGAAACCCTCCATTCAATTGGGGTAAAGAACAAGCTGAGGCATTCAAAGAGATGAAAGAGATCCTGACCGGCGATGAAATCTTAGCCTACCCTGATTACAGCCAACCGTTCCTGCTGTACACCGATGCCAGTAACGAGGGATTGGGAGCGGTCCTCAGTCAGAAGCAGAATGGCCAAGAAAAAGTCATTGCATATGCCAGCAGAAAGCTCAGGCCAACTGAGAGGAACCCGGAAAACTATAGCAGCTTCAAACTGGAGTTCCTAGCGCTGGTCTGGGCCATTACCGAAAGATTCAAACATTACCTTGCCTCCAACAAGTTCACTGCGTACACAGACAACAACCCCTTGACGCACCTTGAAACAGCCAAGCTGGGAGCCATGGAGCAACGTTGGATGGCTCGGCTGTCAAACTATCAGTTTACCATCAAGTACACAGCGGGCCGTAAAAATGCTAACGCGGACGCCTTGTCCAGAATGCCGCATGAATCCGACACGGAGGAAGAATCAGATGATCTGGAAGAAATCGAGCTACCTGCGTTCCACCGAAATGGGATGGTCCAAGAGCAACGAGTCTACAGAAAGCGGTGTGGTGAGATGTTGAACCCTTTACCTCATCACAGCTGGAAGGAGACTCAGGACAGCGATCCAGTGGTCAGCCGTGTCAAGGAGCTGATAAGACAGGAAGGTTCCTCCTTGGAGAAAGACGCACCCATACCAGCAAAGCTCCTGTGGAATGAGAGAAGCCGGTTGTTCATCTACCGTGAGAAGTTGTGCAGGAGATACGTCGACCCAAGGACCCATGAGATGGTTTGGCAGATAGTGGTCCCCAGAGCAGACATCCAAATGGTGTTAGAAGCCTACCACGATCAAGCGGGACACTTTGGCTGGAAAAAGCTGGAGACCCTGTTGAGGTGTCGGTTCTACTGGGTAGGGATGCGCAGCTCCATCGAGAAGTGGTGCCGGAACTGTGGACCCTGTGGCCTCAGACGAAAAGACTACTGTAGTCAGAAGGCACCCTTGCAGCCTATCCGGACGACTTGTCCCCTGGAGATCGTAGCATTGGATCACGTCAAGTTGTCCCCAAGCAGGTCAGGATACTCATATGCCCTGACCATGGTGGATCACTATTCCAGGTTTCTGGTGGTCGCCCCTGTCAAAGATATGACAGCAGAGACAGCAGCAAGAACCTTCCAAGCAAGTTTCTGCAGACCACACGGATATCCGGAGCAGGTGCTGACTGATCGAGGTCCTGCATTCGAAGCTGAACTGTTTAAGGAATTCTGTCAATTGTATGGATGTAAGAAGATCAGAACAACACCGTACCACCCTCAGACCAATGGCCTTTGTGAAAAGATGAATCACATTGTCATCGACTTACTGAAATCTGTACCACTGGAAGAAAGAAATCGGTGGCCTGACTTGCTACCTGACCTGGTTGACTTGTACAACCACATACCAGTAAGTTCCACCAACTGCACTCCAGCCTACCTTATGAGAGCAAGACCCGAAGGCTGCCAATGGATTTGGAACTTGGTGTGGTAGAACCAGAGGCTGATGACAGTGCTGAAGATTGGGACACAACTCGACAAGAACAGTACAGGAGAGTACAAGCCTGCGTGGAAGACAGTCTCAATAAAGTGAGAGAAAAACAAGAGAAGAACTATAACAAAAATGCTCCCGCTAAGCCTCTTATGCCTGGAGAAATTGTGCTAAAAAGAAAAAGAAGAAGGCACAAATTGGATGATCAGTGGGAACAGGAGCCATATGTCGTGCAAAATTCCAAATTTGATAACAGAAAAACCTGTACCATCAGCAAGGATGGAGGAAAAACGACAGCAATTGTGTCTAGAGATCATCTAAAGTTGTGTCCGGGCCCATTAAAGCTTCGTGAGGAAGAACCTGTTGTTAATCAGAAAGAAAGTGATGAAGCGGTCATACATACGGATTTGGGAGATTTACCTGCGGATTGGCCCAGAATGGGAGAAGCCGTAATAATTCCTGTACTGCAGTTTTATCAACCGCAAGAGGAGTCTCTACATCCAGTCATACCAATTGTGCCAGTAGAGCCAGTTCCAGAGGGATCTGTTCCAACGGAACCTCAACCAGAAGAACCCCAAGAAGCAGCACCACAAGAAGTGGAGTCCCCTGGTGAAGCAGTACCGCATCGCCCAGTCGCTAGCATGCTTGCCAGGTCCCTAGAGAGGTGGAGTCGTATCTATAGTTTGCCGTTACGCAGAACAGATAGGCTAGAGACTACTATACCTGATGCTACCCCACGTAGGTCAGAACGTATCACTAAAGGAAGATTACCTATTCGTTATCAAGAGTAGTCCTAGTAAATTAGTTAGCCAGACCCAGACAGGGTTTACTGCATCTGAAGAATTGTATAAAGTTTTACAAAGAAGATTTTTGCACTTTAATAGAAGTTAAAGTATTAATGTGATTTCTATTGATATGTCTTGATATGTGTTTTAACCCTGCATGGACTGCGTGGCTGTGGACTGTGCCAGCCCAAAAACTTTCAATGTAAATAGTTTGCACTACGGTGCCTTATCTTGGTTTTACACAAAGCCTTGAATTACCTCTGAAGAAAAACCCGTATGGTGTGGCCTAGAGTGAGGTCTGCAGTCAGAAGTCCTGCAGCCCACCCAGGACCCACGTGGGAGGTTTTTGGTGCGGGTCCTCCACAAGAATATTGTCTAGTATTTATGGAAATGTTTTGATGCTTTGATACTTTTGTATTTTTCTAATGTACAAATTGTAACGTTCAAGAAGTCTTACCTCCCGGATGGGAAGAGTTAAAATGTTGTTGTTATATGCAAAACAAATATGTTTTCTTTTTCTCTTTTACAGCCCGGGAGTGCTGTGTTTAACCAAGGGGGGATGTGTGGCCCAGCTATGTCAGGCACACATAATCCAGGAAAATGCACAGGAAGGTAACCGCAAAAGCTTGATATCCATTCACGTCACTCACACTTTCAGACACACCCATCAGGGGTATAAAAGGGAGTGACACGTAGCAGAGCTCATTCAAGTTTTCTGTCTGAGAAGAGCTCAGATCAGTCTGTTTCCTGTCTTCGGACAGAGGAGTTCAGTCAGTCAGCTTCCTGTCTTAGTACAGTGTAGTTCAGTTTCAGTCCAGTCTGGACTTGGAGGATACTGAGAGCTGTTCAGTGAGCTCTGGAGAAAGCTGACATTTCCATCAAAGCTACAAGTGCTTATGTTAAGAGCGAGAGCAGGGCGAAGGGCACAGTGGAGAAGATAGATGCTAGTGCACCAGGTACCGGATTACCTGCACTAATTCACCAGACACCGGGGTCCGAAGCGTTGCTAGCGCTTCACGCCTAGTAACAAGATAACCGGAGGCTTTCTGGACTACAGGTCGCAGAAGGTAGCCCTAAGCGCTGATACGTAAACGGAGTCAGGGGGAACAAGGACTTTTAGCAGGGCCCTGCATAGAGGGACTTTGTTCTTTTCAACATCTGATAATCAGAGACATAGAAGGCTCCACCACAATGTCGGCCGGGCGTTGCAGCTATTGAGAAAGCTGGAGATTGCAGAGTTAACTTCGCTTCATGCAAGTTTGGACTCAGATACATATGAAGTAAAGGAGGCCTCTAACCTGCTCAGCGGTTTCCCGAATGTGCATTCTCCACCCCGACCAGCTTCCCGGGACCTGCCTGAAACACCTACAAGTAAAGGTATGAAAAGAAGCTGCATTGTGTGTGATTGAATTCTTAACTACACCCTGCATCATCACCATAGACTTCCAGGGACCCGTCTCACCTGTGGGAGACTTACCACCCAGCTGCCCCCATAACATCCCTGCGAAGATCCTTATAGCAGCACTGGTCCAATTGATCAGATACCACAGGTGGCGTCACGAACTACCTATCCTTATAATCCCCTGTAAATATCCCCCATTGCATGACCGCCAGGGCCACGGACCGAGTCCCGCTGCCAGTGACATCTCCCATAGAAATCAATGGGCTCGGCTCCGAGTACCCCATAGCCCTGGTATCCACACATGTGGTGCGCGTCATTATTATGTCTTGCGGATCCTAAAAAGGGACCCCCGCATTGCCAAAATTATGAAGGATGACGACTACTGGTTGGCCAGCATCCTCGATCCACGCTATAAAGGCAAATTACAGAACATCATGCCACTGGAGAACCTAGAGCTAATATTGGCGAACAAACAAGCATCTCTGGTAAACCGTTTGTTAGAGGCATTCCCAGCACACAGCAGCGTTGCAGGTTCTATCACGAGCCGTACTGGGCAAATGGAAGAGGTGTTCGTGGTGCACACAGGTTTCATGACTATGTTGTGGTCTGATTTCTCGAGTATCGCTCACACGACTGTTAATACTGAATCGATTGCAACAGACAGGAGACAGCAGTTGTCAACTATGGTTCAAAATTACCTCTCCTCCCCTATCGATGTTCTCCTCACAGTTCATTCCCCTTTGACAACTGGGCCTGTAAACTGGACACCTGGCCTGAATTGGCACAATATGCCTTTCAGGAGCTCGCTTGCCCTGCTGGTAGTGTGCTATCAGAAAGAGTCTTCAGTGCTGCTGGATCAATCCTGACAGAAAGAAGGACCCGGCTGTCGACCCAAAATATAGGTGATCTCACCTTCATTAAAATGAACCATGCCTGGGTTTCAAAGGATTTTGTACCACCTTTCCCTGATAACACATAGGTTGCCAGCAAAATGGCTCACTTTGTCTTCCTCTTTCTCCGACTTGTCCAATTCCTCCATTTGCAGCTGCTGAACGTCCAGCCTACACCTCAACATATGCCAGTTTTTCCACCTCCCTAACTGGGCTGTCCCCCACCCCCGGGTCGGCGTCAGCACCTGGCGCACCCGGGCAAGTGTCAGGGCCCTGAGCAGGTGGGAGGGCCCACTCGCCGTCAGACACACCGGCGTACTATGAGGGGCCCTGTGCCAGTACCGTCGCCCACGAGTGGGCCCCCCTACTTTCTCAGGGCCCCAGCACTTGCAATACTTACCTCTCCTTGCTCCACCGCTGTGACATCTTCCGCGTTTCCTGACTGTGACATTCAGGTCAGAGAGCGCGATGATGTCACGTCTGTGCGCCCTCCGCCTGAACAGTCACAGTGCAGAGAGCTGGAAGATGGCGACACTGAGGAGTCCAGAGTAGAGCAGTGCCCAGCGAGGAGAGGTATTTCATTTTTTTTAATGATTGGGGCAATATATGGGGAGCATTATACACTGGAGAATTATATATGGGGCCCATCATACACTTGAGCATCATAGATAGGGCCCATTATACACTGGAGCATTATATATGGGGCCCATCATACACTGGAGCATCATATGGGGCCCATTATATATGTAGCATTATATAGGCCCATCATACACTGGAGCATCATCCATGGGGCCCATCATATACTGGAGCATCATATGGGGCGCATTACATTATTTATGGAGTATTATATAGGCCCATCATACACTGGAGCATCATCCATGGGGCACATCATATGATGGAGCATCATATGGGGCCCATTATATATGGCGCATCATATGGGGCACATTATATATGGAGTATTATATATGGGGACAATTATATTTGGAGCATTATATGGGGCTCATCACACACTGGAGCATCATATGTGGGGCCCATCGTTTACTAGAGCATCATATGGGGTTCATTACTTATGGGGCATCATATAGGGTATGGAGTATCATATGGAGCACATATGGAGCCTATTCTGTATGGAGCTTTATATGGAGCCCATTCTGTATGGCGCACTATGTGGTTCCCATAATACTGTGTGGAGGACTATACTGTCCGGTTTTTGAGCTATTGTAGAATTTACAATAGATATCACTCATGTAATGTAAGAAGTGAAGTATTTGGCATTGTACTATACCTATATTTCTCTGCCATATCAGAGCATCATGAATTGTGGTATGTGTTAAAGGGGCCCACTGAGACTCTTTGGCCCGGGGCCCACGAAAACCTGGAGCCAGCCCTGCCCCCCCACAACTTTAGCCAAATAACCCCCAGTTTTCAATGCGTAACTATTATCATACAGTAAATTAAGATTGACAAGCTTAAGTAATAAGAATTGATGTCGTTGGCATTGAAATGGGCACTGTAGGTGTGTTTACTGTCCTCCTCTCACTGCCAACTTTTATTCACCATTATTCACCATCTAACCACCCCCTGGTGTGCTGGCCCCAGCTGCCAAATTATCCCAAAGCAGCTCCCACAATCCCACTTTCCTGACCCTGTAGTGTGGGCTATATATTTAGGAGTAGTCTAAGGGGCGCACGCAGTAAGGGGGCGCACGCATCACAGAAAGCAAAGCATCACAAAAGACAAGCATCGAGTAAACGGCAGTTATCCATGGCAAAGAATTAACATTCATCTTCTCTCTTCACACAGGTATACAATGCATTCATTGGAAGCAAACAGCTGAATGATAGAATCCCCACCTCTGCTATCTGTGTTGTATGCTGCACTATATATTAATGGTATGCAATGCATTCATTGGAAGCAAACAGCTGAATGATAGAATCCCCACCTCTGCTATCTGTGTTGTATCTGCACTATATATAAGGTATGCAATGCATTCATTGGAAGCAAACAGCTGAATGATAGAATCCACCTCTGCTATCTGTGTTGTATGCTGCACTATATATTAATGGTATGCAATGCTTCATTGGAAGCAAACAGCTGAATGATAGAATCCCCACCTCTGCTATCTGTGTTGTATGCTGCACTATATATTAATGGTATGCAATGCATTCATTGGAAGCAAACAGCTGAATGATAGAATCCCCACCTCTGCTATCTGTGTTGTATGCTGCACTATATATTAATGGTGTGCACTCCATACTTCTGCTTGCTGCCAAGCACTGCTTTACCATCTTGCAACATAGTTTAATGTGCCTGGTAATAATGCTTTGGTATAATTCATTTTTGCACTGTGTTTAAAATACTTACTGCTTCATATCCTGTGACTTGGGCCTCTCTAGATCGTATCAGGTGGAAGGTGCTAAAGCATATACATGTTGCCAGGTTGCCTTTGATGATCTAACCACCCCCTGGTGTGCTGGCCCCAGCTGCCAAATTATCCCAAAGCAGCTCCCACAATCCCACTTTCCTGACCCTGTAGTGTGGGCTATATATTTAGGAGTAGTCTAAGGGGCGCACGCAGTAAGGGGGCGCACGCATCACAGAAAGCAAAGCATCACAAAAGACAAGCATCGAGTAAACGGCAGTTATCCATGGCAGTTAATCAGGGCAGGAATCAGGTAGCCCACACTTTGCTTTCTTTTTAATTATGTACATTACCTCTCTCCTCCTGTGTTCCCTTGCCATCCACATTCATCGCCCCATCCCCCCTCCATCACGACTCATACACATCAGCCCCTCCATACTTCCCTCTCCCATGTACAGTTCCCATGCACTCCTCACCTTCCTGAGAAACCTCAGCCCATCTTGCCCAAACACATCACAGAAAAAACCTACTTACAACTCCAACAACTACCTGCTCTTTATCTTCATACTCCTACTGATTTCAGGGGACATCTCCCCCAACCCTGGTCCACCATCCCCCAACCTCAATCCCTACCCTACCTCATATCGAAACCATAATAATCTTATTAATATTACTTGCACTCCCTCATCTCCTTCTTTCAATTGTGCCCTCTGGAATCCACGGTCTGCATGCAACAAACTATCTTTCCTGCACAACTACTTTCTGAACAACTCTCTTCATCTGTTGGCCCTCACTGAAACTTGGATTCAGGATTCTGACACGGTCTCCCCTGCTGCCATTTCCTATGGTGGCTTACAGTTCTCCCATTCCCCGAGACCCACAAACAGACATGGTGGTGGAGTTGGCATACTCCTGTCCCCACAATGCACTTTCCAGGTCATCCCCCCAATTCCATCACTCTCATTCCCTTCTTTTGAGGTCCACACCATCAGGCTCTTCCATCCCCTCTCCCTCAGAGTAGCGGTCATATATCGGCCCCCAGGCTCGCCCACCCAGTTCCTTGACCACTTCTCAGCCTGGCTGCCGCACTTCATGTCCTCAGAACTACCAACCCTTATCCTTGGAGACTTCAACATCCCCATTAACAGCCCTACTTCCACATCTGCATCTCAGCTTCTATCACTAACCAGTTCTCTAGGCCTCTCACAGCTTTCAACCTCTGAGACACACAAGGATGGCAACACCCTTGACCTGGTCTTTGTCTGCCTTTTGTCAATCTCCCACCTAAATAACTCACCGCTTCCACTCTCTGATCACAACATTCTCTCCTTCACGCTCACAAATCCTCCACCACCCCAGCGAACTCCTACCTACCACACATTCAGAAATCTACAAGCCATTAACCCTCAGACACTCTCAGACTCCCTACACTCTTCGCTGTCCCCAATCTCCTCTTTTTCTTGTCCTGATCTGGCTGTTCATCACTACAATGACACTCTTAGAAGCACCCTTGACCAAGTAGCACCGCTCACCCTCAGAACTTCCAAACACACAGTAAAACAGACCTACTTCACCACCCTGATCTCCTCACTAGCCAACAACCCCAAGAAACTTTTTGACACTTTTCACTCCCTCCTCAGGCCAAAAGCACAAGCCCCTATCACTGACATTTGTGCTAACGACCTGGCCTCCCACTTTATAGAAAAAATAGATACTATCCGTCAGGAAATCTGCTCTCAACCACCAAGTGCTGTGACTCCCATCCCTCCCTGCATTTCCCCTGGCTCAATTTCCACATTTGATCCCATCACAGAAGAAGAAGTCTCCAGACTCCTCTCTTCCTCTCGTCCGACTACATGCACTACCGACCCCATCCCCTCACATCTCCTCCAGTCTCTCTCTCCTGTTGTCACAACTCACCTAACTACAATCTTCAATCTCTCACTCTCCTCTGGCATTTTCCCATCCTCCTTCAAACACTCCATCATTACTCCACTACTAAAGAAACCCGCTCTCGACCCTTTCTGCACAAACAACTACAGACCGATCTCCAATCTCCCCTTCATCTCTAAACTTTTGGAGCGCCTAGTCTACTCCCGCCTCACCCGTTACCTCTCCACTCACTCCCTCCTAGACCCTTCACAGTCCGGCTTCCGACCCCTACATTCCACTGAAACTGCACTCATCAAAGTGACCAATGACCTTCTGACAGCAAAACGTAACAGCGACCACTCTCTGCTCATTCTACTCGACCTTTCTGCAGCTTTCGACACTGTTGACCACTGTCTCCTACTGTCTAGGCTCCAGTCACTAGGTATTAAGGACACTGTTCTCTCCTGGTTCTCCTCCTATCTTTCTGACCGCTCCTTCAGTGTTTCGTTCTCTGGCTCCACTTCATCTCCTCTTCCTCTCACTGTCGGTGTACCCCAGGGCTCAGTCCTTGGCCCCCTTCTCTTCTCTCTCTACACCGCCCCAATTGGACAGACCATCAGCAGATTTGGCTTTCAGTACCATCTTTATGCTGATGACACACAATTATACACGTCATCCCCCGACCTTACCCCCGCTGTACTACAGAACGCCACCGACTGTCTGTCCGCAGTCTCCAACATCATGTCTGCTCTCTATCTGAAACCTAACCTCTCCAAAACTGAACTTCTTCTGCTCTCGCCGTCTACTAACCTCCCTAAATCTGACATTTCCCTCTCAGTGGGCGGCACCATAATAACACCCCGGCAGCAGGCTCGCTGTCTGGGTGTTATGTTTGACACCAATCTCTCCTTCACCTCCCATATACAATCTCTTGCCGCCTACACCTAAAGAACATCTCTAGAATCCGCCCTTTTCTCACCATGGAAACAACAAAAACCCTCACTGTAGCATTGATCCACTCCCGCCTGGACTACTGCAACGCTCTATTACTTGGCCTCCCCATTACTCGACTATCCCCTCTCCAGTCCATCCTTAATGCAGCAGCCAGGGTCATCCATCTGGCTAATCGGTACTCGGACGCGTCTGCTCTTCGCCAGTCCTTACACTGGCTGCCCATTCATTATAGGATCCAATTCAAAGTACTTGTTCTCACCCACAAAGCTCTCCACACTGCAGCACCCCCCTACATCTCCTCCCTCATTTCTATCTATCGGCCTAACCGACTGCTGCGTTCTGCAAACGACTTTCGACTAACCTCTGCACTAATCCGTACCTCCCACTCCCGACTCCAAGACTTCTCCCGCGCTGCGCCAATCCTCTGGAATGCTCTACCCCAAGAAATTAGGACTATCCACAATTTGCATGGTTTCAGGCGCTCCCTCAAAACACATCTGTTCAGAGCGGCCTATCACATTCACTAATCAAAATCATTCTCTGTGTAAGTGTGTGTGTGTGTAGCCCATTCACTATCTCCATCCATCCCTCACTCCCTCAAGATGGCTGGACCATCATTGTAAATGCACCATTGTATATAAACACCTGTACTTTGTAACTCCCCCACCTCATTGTAGATTGTAAGCTCTCACGAGCAGGGTCGTCTTATTTTGCTTTAATTATTGTATTGTTAACGTTGTTACTTATGACTTGTATTTTGAAACTGTTAAACTGTAAAGCGCTGCGGAATATGATCCTTGTGTGTCTCAGAGGTTGAAAGCTGTGAGAGGCCTAGAGAAGTGGTTAGTGATAGAAGCTGAGATGCAGATGTGGAAGTAGGGCTTTTAATGGGGATGTTGAAGTCTCCAAGGATAAGGGTTGGTAGTTCTGAGGACATGAAGTGCGGCAGCCAGGCTGAGAAGTGGTCAAGGAACTGGGTGGGTGAGCCTGGGGGCCGATATATGACCGCTACTCTGACGGAGAGGGGATGGAAGAGCCTGATGGTGTGGACCTCAAAAGAAGGGAATGAGAGTGATGGAATTGGGGGGATGACCTGGAAAGTGCATTGTGGGGACAGGAGTATGCCAACTCCACCACCATGTCTGTTTGTGGGTCTCGGGGAATGGGAGAACTGTAAGCCACCGTAGGAAATGGCAGCAGGGGAGACCGTGTCAGAATCCTGAATCCAGGTTTCAGTGAGGGCCAACAGATGAAGAGAGTTGTTCAGAAAGTAGTTGTGCAGGAAAGATAGTTTGTTGCATGCAGACCGTGGATTCCAGAGGGCACAATTGAAAGAAGGAGATGAGGGAGTGCAAGTAATATTAACAAGATTATTATGGTTTCGACATGAGGTAGGGTAGGGATTGAGGTTGGGGGATGGACCAGGGTTGGGGGAGATGTCCCCTGAAATCAGTAGGAGTAGGAAGATAAAGAGCAGGTACTTGTTGGAGTTGTAAGTAGGTTTTTTCTGTGATATGTTTGGGCAAGATGGGCTGAGGTTTCTCAGGAAGGTGAGGAGTGCATGGGAACTGTACATGGGAGAGGGAAGTATGGAGGGGCTGATGTATATGAGTCGTGATGGAGGGGGGATGGGGCAGTGAATGTGGATGGCAAGGGAACACAGGAGGATAGAGATAAAGAACATAATTTAAAAGAAAGCAAAGTGTGGGCTACCTAATTCCTGCCCTGATTAACTGCCATGGATAACTGCCTTTTACTCGATGCTTGTCTTTTGTGATGCTTTGCTTTCTGTGATGCGTGCGCCCCCTTACTGTGTGTGCCCCTTAGACTACTCCTAAATATATAGCCCACACTACAGGGTCAGGAAAGTGGGATTGTGGGAGCTGTTTTGGGATAATTTGCCAGCTGGGGCCAGCACACCAGGGGGTGGTTAGATCATCAAAGGCAACCTGGCAACATCTATATGCTTTACCACCTTCCACCTGATAGGATCTAGAGAGGCCCAAGTCACAGGATATGAAGCAGTAAGTATTTTAAACACAGTGCAAAAAATGAATTATTCCAAAGCATTATTACCAGGCACATTAAACTATGTTGCAAGATGGTAGAGCAGTGCTTGGCAGCAAGCAGAAGTATGGAGTGCACACCATTAATATATAGTGCAGCATACAACACAGATAGCAGAGGTGGGGATTCTATCATTCAGCTGTTTGCTTCCACTGAATGCAGTTCATACCATTAATATATAGTGCAGCATACAACACAGATAGCAGAGGTGGGGATTCTATCATTCAGCTGTTTGCTTCCACTGAATGCAGTTCATACCATTAATATATAGTGCAGCATACAACACAGATAGCAGAGGTGGGATTCTATCATTCAGCTGTTTGCTTCCACTGAATGCAGTTCATACCATTAATATA
Source organism: Oophaga sylvatica (assembly GCA_033576555.1). Taxonomy (NCBI): domain Eukaryota; kingdom Metazoa; phylum Chordata; class Amphibia; order Anura; family Dendrobatidae; genus Oophaga; species Oophaga sylvatica. Next base: position 24,572 of record JARQOD010006379.1, read on the forward strand.
TAGTGCAGCATACAACACAGATAGCAGAGGTGGGGATTCTATCATTCAGCTGTTTGCTTCCACTGAATGCAGTTCATACCATTAATATATAGTGCAGCATACAACACAGATAGCAGAGGTGGGGATTCTATCATTCAGCTGTTTGCTTCCACTGAATGCAGTTCATACCATTAATATATAGTGCAGCATACAACACAGATAGCAGAGGTGGGGATTCTATCATTCAGCTGTTTGCTTCCACTGAATGCAGTTCATACCATTAATATATAGTGCAGCATACAACACAGATAGCAGAGGTGGGGATTCTATCATTCAGCTGTTTGCTTCCACTGAATGCAGTTCATACCATTAATATATAGTGCAGCATACAACACAGATAGCAGAGGTGGGGATTCTATCATTCAGCTGTTTGCTTCCACTGAATGCAGTTCATACCATTAATATATAGTGCAGCATACAACACAGATAGCAGAGGTGGGGATTCTATCATTCAGCTGTTTGCTTCCACTGAATGCAGTTCATACCATTAATATATAGTGCAGCATACAACACAGATAGCAGAGGTGGGGATTCTGTCATTCAGCTGTTTGCTTCCACTGAATGCAGTTCATACCATTAATATATAGTGCAGCATACAACACAGATAGCAGAGGTGGGGATTCTATCATTCAGCTCCGTGCTTTACAGTAGGAATGATGTTCCTTTCATCATAGGCCTTGCTGACCTCTCTCCAAATGTAACGTTTATGGTTGTGGCCAAACAGTTCAATTTTGGTCTCATCACTCCAAATTACCTTGTTCCAGAAGTTTTGAGACTTGTCTTTGTGTTGTTTTGTGTATTGTAGATGAGATACTTTGTGGCATTTGCGCAGTAATGGCTTTCTTTTGGCGACTCGACCATGCTGCCCATTTTTCTTCAAGTGCCTCCTTATTGCGCATCTTGAAACAGCCACACTTCTTGTTATCAGAGAGTCCAGTATTTCAGCTGATGTAATTTGTGGGTTTTTCTTTGCATCCCGTACAATTTTCCTGGCAGTTGTGGACAAAAATTTTATTGGTCTACCTGACCATGGTTTTGTTTTTACAGAGCCCCTGATTTTCCATTTGTTAATCACAGTTTGAACGCGGCTGACTGGCATTATCAATTCCTTGGATATCTTTTTACATCCCTTTCCTGTTTGACACAGTTCAACTACCATTTCCTGTAGATCTGTTGACAATTCTTTTTGCTTTCCCCATGACTCACAATCCAGAAACGTCAGTGGCTGGATGAAGGATGCAAGAGTCTGTCTGGATTCCAGAAACTCACTCAGCTTTTATGCACACACACTGATCACAAGCAAACAGGTCACAGGTGAGGATGTTACCTTTAGTAGCCAGTCAAACCTATTTGTGTCAACTTCTGTGCATATTATCAGGACAAAATCACCAGGGTATGTAAAGTCTTGATCAGGGTCATTTGGATATTTTGGGTTGTCATTATGATTTAAAAAAGAGAAAACACAGTAGTTTGACAATTAATGGCTTCACCCAACCACTATTCATGAGTGGAGAAAAAGTTTTGGTGTTACCTTTCATATTCTTTGAAAAAAGGCCAAGAAAGCAAAAATTCTGCCACGGTATGTAAACTTTCGAGCAAACTGTATACCTGGGGTATAATGAAGCCTAGCCCACTTTAACAGTGGGTATAGTCTGGACTCAGCGTATAAAGTAGTCTGTTACATTGGGAAGCATACACCAAGCGCAGAAGACCAATGATGTGTGTGATGGAAGCCCCACAGCTGTGCAAGTTTTACAGGGAGCTAGTGATGATGCTGGCTCTTGCAAATTATGTTATCACGCCCATAGGGACATAATAACATGTTGTGAGGGCTAACTAGTCTGGGGAAACAAATGCCCTATTGACTAGTCAAAGGCCAAATTAGCATATGAAATGCAAAGTTTATAAAGCCTTTTCTAAACATGGTTCTAGGTGTTAAACACTATAGAGGGCTGGTTAGGCAGAGTATTTAGCAACAAATACACTGTGTTCCAAATTATTATGCAAAAATTGTTTAGGAGTGTTAAGGTAAGAATTTTTTTGTTTGTCAGTTAAACTCATTGATGGTGATGTGTGTCAGGGCTCTTTATATCACTGTAAGCAATTGCAGACACCTGTGCTAATTAGTTTGGCAGGTGTGTCTAATGAAAGGCAAGACTACTTAAGAAGGCTGTCCCACATTATTAAGCAGCCTACATTTTCTGCCAAAATGGGAAAGAAAAAGGATGTGTCGGCTGCTGAGAAGCAACAAATTGTGGAGTGTTTAGGTCAAGGCATGACTACAATCAACATTGCCAAGACACTTCATCGTGATCATCGCACAATCAAGAAGTATGTAGCTGATTCACAGTACACACGTGTGCGTGCTGATAAGGGAAAATTGAGGACTCTTTCCTACAGGCAATTACGTCAGGTTAAAAGAGCAGCGGTAAAAAAGCCTTGTCATAGCAGCAGACAAGTTCTTGAAGCTGCTGGTGCCTCCAACGTCCCCTGAACAACAAGATGCAGGGTCCTTCAGAGGTTTGCAGCTGTGCGTAAGGCATCCTGTCGACCTCTATCCACTGCACACAAGCAGAAACGGCTCCAGTGGGCCAAACAAAACATGAAGACTGACTTCAAAACTGTTTTGTTCACCGATGAGTGCCGTGCAACGCTCGATGGTCCAGATGGATGGAGTGGAGGATGGCTGGTTGATTGACACCCCATGCAAACACGGCTACGGCGCCAACAAGGAGGAGGTAGAGTAATGTTTTGGGCTGGAATCATGGGGAGAGAGATTGTCGGCCCCTTTAGGATCCTGAAGGGGTAAAGATGAACTCCATAGTGTATGTTGAGTTTCTCAAACAGCAATTCCTGCCATGGTTCAAGAAGAAGAACCGTGCATTCCGCAGCAAGATCATTTTCATGCATGATAATGCACCGTCTAATGCTGCACATAACACATCTGCATCTCTGGCTGCTATGGGCATAAAAGGGGACAAACTTATGGTGTGGCCCCCATGCTCCCCTGACCTCAACCCCATTGAGAACCTCTGGAGCATCATCAAAAGGAGTGTCTATGATGGCGGGAGGCAGTTCACATCTAAGCAACAGCTCTGGGAGGGTATTCTGTCCTCATACAAAACAATTGAAGCAGAAACCATCCAAAACCTGACAAATTCAATGGACGAGAGAGTTCAGAAGCTCCTTTCGAACAAGGGGTCCTATGTGCAAATGTAACATCACCTAGAATAAAGTTTTGAGTTGAAAACTGTTTGATTTCAGTTTGTAATAACCTGCTAATGCTTATAATTTCAAAAATGACCATTTTTTTTGTTCTTTATTAAAATGAAAAGGTAGAAAACTCTGCTGTGCATAATATTTTGGAACATGCATTTTGAGTGCAGTTTGAGTGTTTTATTTTTTAAAAAATATACTGTTATCATAGGCAGTTTGTACAAAAACCTTTCAATTGTACTCTAATAGTTATTTGACTGGAAAATTACAATGACTGCAATTCATATAGGTAATTTGGGAATATCTGAGAAAATATTATTTGCATAATAATTTGGAACACAGTGTAGTCTAATGCTGGTGGGTTGGAGGGCATAGGGGACCTGTCAGGTTCACTTTAAAGGAGTTGGCCATTACACTACTGTTCCTTACTAATTGCCCCCAAAGGGCTGCATAAAGTAAAAGAAAGCAATACCGGGACCAGAGCTGCACCTTTATTCTGAGCCTTGTGCCGCCTGCCAGTCTACTGACAAAAACAATGTCAGGTGACTGCTGCAGTCAATCAGCGGCCACTGATCAGCTGCAGACTTCATTATTCTGTACTAAAAGAAGAATAGTTTATTTTGCTCAAATTTACAGCAGTCAGTTGACATCATTAATGCAAGGAGACTATCAGGGGACACAGGTCTGACACAACGGACACAAGAAACATGGAGCGGGTCCAATTGATAATCAAAGATTTATTTTTTCAGTTTGTGCAGAAATCTGCTATGGGGCAACTATTCAGTGGCTGACACTAGGGCGGTATGGCTGAGCGCATTTGTCAGCCTGAGTGGAGGTAAGATTTTGGCTATGAGAGATGTCATCTTAGGAGAGAGACAACATGAGTTACAGTTGAGTGAAAGACGAGTAGTGTAAAGGTACTGCCACACTACACAATCCCGCTAGCGATCTCGTTAGCGTCGCATACTAATGAGATCGCTAGCGGGATTGTTTGTATATCGCTGAGTGCGGCTTAACTTAGCGATATCGTTAAGGACGCTATCGCGGTTAGCGATCTCCTTAACGACTTTAGCGGTACAAAAGTACCGCTAAAATCGCTAAGAAAAGGTGCCACACTCAGCGATAATACTTACCCAGCGGGAGCGCCGACGATGAAATAGGGTCCGGAGCGATTCCAGTGACGAGCGAGATCACAGCAGGAAGCTCGTCGCTGGCAGATGCCGCACACTACAACATCGCTAACGGGATCGCTAAATAGTGACGTTTTTTAGCGATCCCGTTAGCGATGTTGTTTAGTGTGGCATACCCTTGAGACATCGACCCTGGCTGGAGAGATGGTGAACTGCATGTAGCTGAAGATTAGCTGCCCTGAGACCTGTAATGTGGCCTGGTTTCTTCATTGTTAAATAGAAGTGTTAAAGGAGAAGATCCGGTATAAAAGGCCTGTTAGACACAGGGTCATACCAGTAGTCACACTCCTGTGCGCACACTATAAGTTATATTATAAAGTTAATCTTGATTTATTGATTAAAGAAGCCCTCCAATGAACTTTCTTTACTGAATTTTGGTACATGTGTATGGTGTGTAGTGTGTATGTGAGCTAATATACTCACCTACCACCTTCTTCTCTGGTATCCAGGGCCTATTTTCAGTGACATCACCGCTCTACAAACTCTTCGGGTCACACTGTGCTCTGCATGACCCAGAAGTAGCTTTTATGTAAGCCTATGGAGCATCAGAACGAGGCTCAGAACGAGGCTTCATAGGCTTAAATTATAAAAGAGACTTCCAGCTCACACATCCAGTTGTGCTCAAAAGTTTACATACCCCAACATAATTTTTGCTTTCTTGCACTTTTATCAGAGAATATGAACGATAACACCTAAACTTTTTCTCCACTCAGGGCCTGTGCACACGTTGCGGATTCCTAGCGGTTTTGCTGCGTTTTTTTGCGGCGGAAACGCCACGAAACCGCGGCAAAACCGCTTACACAATACAAATCATTATGGCCTATGGGATTCCGCAAAGCTGTGCACATGCTGCGGGTTTTTCCCCGGCGGAATCGCATCGCGGAAGAATCCGCAGCATGCTCAGGCTATGTGCACACGTTGCGGAATTGCCATGGAAATTTCCGCGGCAATTCCGCACCTCCCTGCCGCGGGAAATACGCATATTATAGGTATGCGTATTCCCGCTAAAAACTAGCGTTTTGCAAGCGTAATTAGCTTGCAGAAAGCTAACGTCTTACAAGCGATCTGACAGGTTGGTCACACGAGTCAAACAAGTGTTTGACAAGTGTGACCAACTTTTTACTATTGATGCCGCCTATGCCGCATCAATAGTAAAAAGATCTAATGTAAAAATAATAAAAAAATAAAAAATAGTGATATTCTCACCTTCCGGCGGCCCCCACAGCTTTCCCGCCTCTCAGCGACGCTACCGGCCAATCCCATTCCCAGGCGTCCTTTGCGACAATCACCCCGATGACGTAGCATCACGCGAGACCGCTACATCATCTGGGTGATCTCGCAATGCATTACTGGGAACGGGATTGGCCGGGAGCGTCGCTGAGAGGCGGGAAGGCTGTGGGGGCCGCCGGAAGGTGAGAATATCATTATTTATTATTTTTTTTATTATTTTTACATTAGATCTTTTTACTATTGATGCGACATAGTCAGATCGCTTGTAAAACGCTAGCATTCTGCAAGCTAATTACGCTTGCAAAACGCTAGTTTTTAGCGGGAATATGCATACCTATAATATGCGTATTTCCCGCGGCAGTGAGGTGCGGAATTGCCGCGGAAATTTCCATGGCAATTCCGCAACGTGTGCACATAGCCTCATGGTTAGTGGTTGAGTGAAGCCATTAATTGTCAAACTACTGTGTATTCTCTTTTTAAATTATAATGACAACCCAAAAGATCCCAATGACCTTGATCAAAAGTTCACATACCCTGGTGATTTTGGCCTGATAACATGCACAGAAGTTGACACAAATGGGTTTGTTTGTAATCAGTGTTTGTGCATAAAAGCGGAGTGAGTTTCTGGGATCCAGACAGACTCTTGCATCTTTCATCCAGCAACTGACTTTTCTGGATTGTGAGTCATGGGAAAGCAAAACAATTGTCAACGGATCTACGGGAAAAGGTAGTTGAACTGTATCAAACAGGAAAGGGATACCAAAAGATATCCAAGGAATTAATAATGCCAGTCAGCAGCGTTCAAACTGAAATTAACAAATGGAAAATCAGGGGCTTTGTAAAAACAAATCCACGGTCACATAGACCAATTGTTTTGGGGTGCAAAGAAAAACTCACAAATATCTGCTGAAATACTGTACTGGACTCTGAAAAATAGTGGTGTGGCTGTTTCAAGATGCAGAAAAATGGTCTGCAAGGTCGAGTTGCCAGAAGAAAGCCATTACTGCTCAAATGCCACAAAGTATCTCGCCTACAATACACAAAACAGCACAGAGACAAGCCTCAAAACTTCTGGAACAAGGTAATTTGGAGTGATGAGACCAAAATTGAACTTTTTGGCCACAACCATAAGTGTTACATTTGGAGAGAGGTCAACAACGCCTATGATGAAAGGAACACCATTCCTACTGTAAAGAACGGAGGTAGATCGCTGATGTTTGGGGATGTGTGAGGTACAAAGGCACAGGAAACTTGGTCAAATTGAAGGAAAGATGAATGCAGCACGTTATCAACAAATACTGGAGGCAAATTTGCAATCATCAGCCAGGAAGCTGTGCATGGGACGTACTTGGACGTTCAAACATGACAACGATCCAAAACACAAGGCCAAGTCGACCTGTCAATGGCTACAGCAGAACAAAGTAAAGGTTCTGGAGTGGCCATCTCAGTCTCCTGACCTCAATATCATTGAGCCACTCTGGGTAGATCTCAAGCACACGGTTCATGCTAGACAGGCCAGGAATTTACAGGAACTGGAGTCTTTTTGCCAAGAAGAGTGGGCAGCTTTACCATCTGAGAAAATAAAGAACCTTATCCACAACTACCACAAAAGACTTCAAGCGCTCATTGATGTTAGAGGGGGGCAATACACGATATTAAGAAATGGGGTATGTGAACTTTTTATCAGGGTCATTTGGATGTTTTGGTTTGTCATTATGATTTAAAAAGAGAAACACACCCCAAAAAGGCTTAGAAGCGACCTAGTGGATGTACACCGGAAAACCACATTCACATTATTCTTTTGCCACTGCCATACTGTTAGCTTCTTCATTGAATGCAAGGCCCGCCCTGCATCAAATTCAAATGCACCCCAAAAAGGCTTAGAAGCGACCTAGTGGATGTACACAGGAAAACCAAGTTCACATCACTCATTTTGTTCTGCCATACTGTTAGCCTATGCATTGACTGCAAGGTCCGCCCTGAATCAAAGTAACACACACCCCAATAAGCCTTTGAACCCAAGTACTTGATGGACACCTGAAAGCATTCTTCCTATTAATTTGTTATTCCCATATTGTTTGCTACGCAGTCAATAGTTGAGCCTGAAGACCCAGCAGTGGACAATTGCAGTGTTGACGCTGAAGACCCAGCAGTGGAGCATTTCAGTGTTGAGCCTGAAGACCCATCAGTGGATAATTGCACTGTTAAAGCTTAAGAACCTGCATTGATCAATTGCTGTGGTGAGTCAGAAGAACCTGCATTTTAGCATTGCAGTGTTGAGGCTGAAGAATTGGCATAGAAGAATTGCATTGTTGAAGAATATTAACAACCAACAAAGTTCACATTATTATGAAGTGGGTCTCACATACTATTTGCCTATGCATTGAATGGAAGGCCTACCCCAAATTTGGACAAACCAAAATATCACTTGGAAGAGACGTGTATGACGTCCTCCTAAAAATCAGTTTCCATTACAGAGGAGCGGGTCTCCTATACTTGGAATGGCCATACAATAAGTGCATGGGCTAAAAAACATTTTCCTCTGTGGTGGGGCACATCAACCGACTGTGTAAATATTTGTAGTTACTGACATCCTAAACACCCTGGCAAAACAATATAGTGGCTGTTTCATCACGTAACACGGTCACCCTGGTGAACAAGGGTGGTGTAGGAAGAGATGTGGAGTATGGCCTACGAAAAAGGTCTTCCCAGTTTAAAGGAGCAGGTCTCCTATACTTGTAATGCCCATACACTAAGTGCATAGGCTGAAAAACATTTTCCCCTGAGGGGTGACACCTCAACATTGTCACGCTGTCTCTGCATACAGGAGGACCGGGGTCTATGCTGACCCTAAGCTGGGGTCCTGACTAATCCCTCTACCTGGAGGTACTGTTGATGGTACAGAGGTCCAGGCCGCCAGCGTAACCCTATCTCCTGTGAATCCCTGACCACTGTAATCTAGTCCTGAGAAGGACCCTGATTACCACCACAGGGAAACGGGAAGGTAACTGCCTACACACAGTATAAGACGAACGAGACAGTACAAGGGGTAAAACAAAAGAAACCTTGCAAACAAAACTACCACTACAGAGGGAACACCAACGGGTAAGGAGATAAATAATAAAGCGAGGAGAGGAGAAAACCACAACAGGTACTCTTAGCTTTAGACTTCTCAATATGATCCGCTCTGCTGGTCTGCATGAAAGCTTTCACCGACACTTCCCTAGCAGACAGGCAGGTATTTGAAGGAAACCAATTATCGCAACATTAATTGCAGCTGAGCAAGGCTGGTCTTGTCCAGCACAGAGAGAGGGAGAATTAACTCTCTCACTGCCGAAAAACACCCAGCAGCAGAAACTCAGCTGTGAGAAGTCAGGGTGTGCAATCGCGACGATCTTCACAGCGACACACCCGTGACAGTACCCCCCCTTCTACGAGGGGCCTCCGGACCCTCAGGGCCGGGTTTATCTGGGTGAGTAGTGTGGAAGGCCCGAACCAATCGGTCTGCGTTAATATCCGATGCAGGAACCCACGTCCTCTCCTCAGAACCATACCCCCTCCAATGAACAAGGTACTGAAGGGACCGGCGATTCAGACGTGAATCGATGACTCTCGACACCTGGAACTCCAAGTTACCATTGACCACCACAGGAAGAGGAGGTAAAGGTGAAGGTATCACCGGCGCCACATACCTCTTAAGCAACGATCTGTGGAACACATTATGAATTTTAAATGTGGGAGGGAGGTCAAGACGGAATGCAACCGGATTAATTATAGAACTGATCTTGTATGGCCCGATGAACCTGGGACCCAGTTTCCAGGAGGGAACCTTAAGTTTTATATTCTTGGTAGACAACCATACCAGATCGTTCACACTTAGGTCCGGACCAGACACTCTCCTCCTATCAGCCATACGTTTGTATCGGTTCCCCATAGTACTCAGATTATTCAGCACTCCTCTCCACACTGAAGCAAGTGACGACGAAAATCGTTCCTCCTCAGGAACCCCAGAAGAGCTCCCCCTATTGAACATACAAAACTGGAGGTGAAAACCATATGCCCCAAAAAACGGGGACTTACCAGTGGACTCGCTCCGCCTATTATTTAGAGCAAACTCCGCCAGAGGCAAGAAAGAAGCCCAGTCCTCCTGGTTCTCTGACACAAAACACCGGAGATATGTCTCCAAGCTCTGGTTCAGACGCTCTGTCTGACCATTGGTCTGCGGGTGAAAAGCCGATGAAAATGACAACTGCATCCCCCGCCGTGTACAAAATGCTTTCCAGAATTTGGACACAAACTGAGACCCCCGATCAGACACCACATCGGAGGGTACCCCGTGAAGTCTTACAATCTCCCCAATAAACACCTGCGCAAGAGTTTTAGCATTAGGAAGAGCAGGAAGAGCGATAAAATGTGCCATCTTGCTGAACCTGTCCACTACAACGAGTATGACTGTTTTACCCGAAGATGGCGGGAGGTCCGTAATGAAGTCCATAGACAGATGAGTCCACGGACGCTCCGGGATCTTCAAAGGTAAGAGGGTCCCAGACGGACGGGTATGTGTGGGGTCTTAGTGCGCGCACAAACCTCGCAGGAGGCGACAAAAGTTACCACCTCCCTATGTAAGTTAGGCCACCAAAACCGGCGCGAGAGGAGATCCTCAGTTGCTTTACTCCCTGGGTGTCCTGCCAAAGCTGAATTGTCGCAACTGATTTGGAACAAACAGTCTCCCTGGAGGTCCTACAGGGGCGTCCCCCTGAGCCTCCAATACCTCCTCCTCAAGCTCAGAGCATACTGCCGACACCACCACCCCCTCCTGAAGGACCGGAACCGGGTCCTCCGTGTTCCCAGCCCCTGGGAAACAGCAAGATAAGGCATCCGCCTTAACATTTTTTGACCCAGGACGATATGTGACGACAAAATTAAACCTGGTAAAAAACAACGACCACCTAGCTTGTCTGGGATTCAGACGTTTAGCGGACTCTAAATATAGCAGGTTTTTGTGATCGGTAATGACGGTGACCGGGTGGACTGCCCCCTCCAAAAAATTACGCCACTCCTCAAAAGCTAACTTAATAGCCAAGAGTTCCCTATTGCCGACATCATAATTCCTCTCCGCGGACGACAATTTTTTAGAGAAGAAGGCGCACGGATGCCATTTACCAGGGGACGAACCTTGTGACAATACTGCTCCCACCCCTACCTCGGAAGCGTCCACCTCAACAATGAACGGCTGTGACGCATCAGGCTGAATAAGTATGGGTGCTGAAGCAAAACATTTTTTCAAAGAAGAAAACGCTTGACAAGCCTTGTCAGACCACTTTGAAAAATCCGTTCCTTTTTTAGTCATCTCTGTGAGAGGTTTAACTATGGACGAAAAATTACGAATGAATTTCCGGTAGTAGTTAGCAAACCCCAAGAAACGTTGTAATGCCTTAAGATCCTCTGGCAGATCCCACTCAAGAACTGCCCGCACTTTCCCAGGGTCCATACGAAAACCGGATGCTGACACCAGGAATCCTAAAAACTGAAGTTCCTGTACGGCGAACACACACTTCTCCCATTTGGCGTACAGTTTATTATCCCGCAAGATCTGTAACACCTGCCTAACATGCTCCTGATGAGACACAAGATCCGGCGAGTAAATTAAGATATCATCCAGATATATGACCACAAACTGTCCCATTAGGTGGCGAAAGATGTCATTTACAAAGTGTTGAAACACCGCCGGGGCAATACTCAGACCAAATGGCATGACAAGGTTCTCATAATGCCCCTCCGGAGTGTTAAACGCCGTCTTCCACTCATCCCCCTCCTTCATCCTAATCAGATTGTACGCCCCCCTGAGATCCAACTTAGAGAACCATTTGGCACCCACGATCTGATTGAAGAGATCGGGAATAAGTGGGAGCGGATACGGATCTCGACCGTAATCCGATTAAGCTCACGGAAATCCAGGCAAGGGCGTAGGCCTCCATCTTTTTTCTTCACAAAGAAGAACCCCGAGGCCACCGAGGAAGATGAAGGTCTAATATGCCCCTTAGCCAGACTCTCTGAAATATAATCCTTCATGGCCTGTCTCTCAGGACCAGAAAGGTTATACAACCTAGATTTCGGTAATTTGGCCCCAGGGAGCAAGTTAACAGAACAGTCATATTCGCGATGAGGAGGTAGTTCTTGACACCCTTTCTCCGAGAATACATCCTCAAAGTCCACCAGAAATGGAGGTAAGGCCCTAGGAGCGACCGCACCAATGACCGTATTCATGCAGTTTTTATTACAGAATTCACTCCATTGGCTTATCTCTCTGGATTGCCAATATAATAACCGGGTTATGCTTAATTAACCAAGGAAGGCCCAGCACTATAGGAGTAGGAAGACCCTCCAACACATAACAAGACAACAGTTCTTTATGTAACGCCCCCACTTGAAGATCTATGTTATGCACTGCTTGCAAAAAACTTCCCTGACCGAGAGGTCTGGCATCGATCGAGAATATGGGGACGGGTTTAGCCAACACACTCAATCGCATACCTTGAACCCGGGCAAAGCGAGCATCCACCAGATTAGCCCCGGCCCCACTATCCAGAAGAACAGATATCTTCTCAGTTCTTGCACCCACCACCACCTCCGCCGGTACGAGAAACTGAGACGAACTTAGGGACGAAATACTTACTCCCAGATTGCCGTCCACCACACAATCTGGGATCAATAGTTTTCCGGCGACTTCTCACTCTGCAAAGGACGGGATGGACACCCCCCAATAAAATGTCCCTTTTTCCCACAGAAGAAACAACTTCTTGTTTTGTGGCGCCCCACCGATCCCCTCCCCCGGAATGATGTCCCTCCTAATTGCATAGGCTCCTCTGGAGTGACTAGGGGAACCTCCGTATAAGGGACCCTTGAGGAAGGTGGAGTCATCACAGGGGGTGAAGCTACCCCGCACCTCTCCCGAAGACGTCTGTCAATACGAATAGCAAGGGCCATAGCGGCTTCCAGTGACGTGGGAGGGTCATACTGTGCCAGCACATCCTTTAATTTGTCAGATAAACCTTGACAAAACTGGCTCCTAAGAGCCGGGTCATTCCACTGGGTGTCCGTGGCCCACCTACGGAACTCCGAACAGAATTCCTCCGCCGGACGATCTCCCTGCTGTATCTTACGTAACTTAGATTCAGCAAGGGAGACCCGATCCGGGTCATCATATACAAGACCCAGAGCTGCAAAAAACCTATCCACTGACTGGAGAGCTGGGGAGCCCGGGGGGAGAGCGAACGCCCAGGATTGGGGGTCTCCTTGTAGGAGCGAGATGACAATCCCCACCCTTTGTTCTTCACTCCCAGATGATCGAGGTCGCAGCCGAAAGTACAATTTACATGCCTCCCGGAAAGCAAAAAACTTGTCCCGCCCCCCAGTGAATCTGTCAGGGAGAGCTACTTTAGGTTCAGGTCTGGCCTGCTCCGGGGGTACAAAACCTTGGACTTAACGTCCGCCAGCTCCATGGACAAACTCTGCAACTGCCGAGCTAGACTGAGTACTGGATCCATGGCGACTGGAGAAAATCTTTAGTGGTCGGTGAAAATGTCACGCTGTCTCTGCATACAGGAGGACCGGGGTCTATGCTGACCCTAAGCTGGGGTCCTGACTAATCCCTCTACCTGGAGGTACTGTTGATGGTACAGAGGTCCAGGCCGCCAGCGTAACCCTATCTCCTGTGAATCCCTGACCACTGTAATCTAGTCCTGAGAAGGACCCTGATTACCACCACAGGGAAACGGGAAGGTAACTGCCTACACACAGTATAAGACGAACGAGACAGTACAAGGGGTAAAACAAAAGACACCTTGCATACAAAACTACCACTACAGAGGGAACACCAACGGGTAAGGAGATAAATAATAAAGCGAGGAGAGGAGAAAACCACAACAGGTACTCTTAGCTTTAGACTTCTCAATATGATCCGCTCTGCTGGTCTGCATGAAAGCTTTCACCGACACTTCCCTAGCAGACAGGCAGGTATTTGAAGGAAACCAATTATCGCAACATTAATTGCAGCTGAGCAAGGCTGGTCTTGTCCAGCACAGAGAGAGGGAGAATTAACTCTCTCACTGCCGAAAAACACCCAGCAGCAGAAACTCAGCTGTGAGAAGTCAGGGTGTGCAATCGCGACGATCTTCGCAGCAACACACCCGTGACAAACATAGAGTGTAAAATTTTTTGAACGGGCAGCAAATCACCCTTGAAAAAAATTAATACTGGCTGTTGCATCACAGACCACGGTCACCCTCGTGTTCTAGTGGTGGTGGATGATGAGTATGAGGAGAAGGAGGAGGATAATAACACACCAAATATCTAAAGTCAGGAAGCGTATACCCATGTGTGGGTGTGAAGAGGTGCATGGAAATACACCTCCCTAAAAAATATACAGTATTGAAGGTTATGTTTCTCTGTTCTCATTCGGTGGTGTACAGAAGTCTGGCCCAATCCATGCCTTGTTCATTTTTATAAGAGTCAGCCTGTCAGCATTTTCTGTTGACAGGCGGATGCTCTTATCAGTTATTATTTCATCAGCAGCACTAAAAACCCGCTATGACAAAACGCTAGCGGCAGGGCAAGCCAGGACCTCCAAGGCGTAGAGAGCAAGTTCATGCCACGTGTCCAGCTTGGATACCCAATAATGAAAAGGCACAGAGGAATCACAGAGGATGTTGGTACGGTCAGCAAGGTACTCCTTCAACATCTTCCCAAACTTTCCAGGCCTTGTGAGACTACCCCGTGACTCTGTGCCAGGGCGATGGGAGGGTCTGAGAACAGCGTCCCAGTACTTTGCCAGTGCTCCCCTGCCTCTGCTGGATTGTAGTTGGGTCTCTCTCGCCTCTACTCCTTGGTTGTCCAACGAGCTGTGACCTCTGCTGCCAGCATTTTTAGATGGGAATTTTTTCAGCTATTCCGCAACAATGGCCCTCTGATACTGCATCATTTTAATACACCTATCTGACTCTGGAATAAGAGATTAAAAGTTCTCCTTGTAGCGTGGGTTTAGAAGTGTCACCAACCAGTACTGAGTGTCCACAAACATTTTGATAATGCGAGGGTCACGGGAAAGGCAGCGCAACATAAAGTCTGCCATGCGTGCCAGACTGATAACTAATAATAGTCAAAGGCGTGCACACTGTATAGGAGGGGGTAGGTGCCTGCTGAACCTGGAGTTCGTCCAGTTCAAAATATGCATAAAAATAAACAGCCTCACTCAATGGGTATATTTAACAATGCATAATATAGAGAATTTTATTGGGAGTCCTAGGAGTAGCTGGCACTCCCCTACATTTGGAGCACCAGCTACTCCTAGGACTCTTTGTCCACCATGCTCAGCCGGACAATTGTCCTCTCCTTCTTTTCAGTACCATAGTTATTCTTTCCCTTTTATTTTGCTGTGGCTCCTGCTTTTCACTACTTCCAAAAAGTGTTGTTTGATAAAGACCCATTATCAGGTCGAAACGTTACTTTGACACTTGTACTATTGCTGTGGTGACCCCAATAAAATTCTCTATATTATGCATTGTTAAATATACCCATTGAGTGCGGCTCTTTATTTTTATGCATATCCAGACTGATAACTGGCAAGCCTTCTGTGTCCTCACCAACTGGATGATTGACCATGCTGTCCTCCTCCTCCCCATCCTCCTCCTCCCTGTCCTCAGGCCATCCATGCTGAACAGACGGTATGAGAGTTGGGCTTGTAGTACCATCTATAGCGCAGGAAAGTAGCTCCTGTTCTTCCTCCTCCTCCTCTTCCTCATTGTCAACTAATCCACGTTGGGATGACACGATGCTGGACTGTGTGTAATCACCCTGTATGATTCCTTGCTCCATCTCATCGTGCTCCGCCTGCAGTGCATCCTCTTTGATTGTGAGCAGCGAGCTTTTCAGAATACAGAGAAGCGGGATGGTGACTTTAATTATGGCGTCATTGCCGCTCACCATCTTGGTAGACTCCTCAAAGTTTTGTAGGATGGTACATAGACCATGTTCCAAATTATTATGCAAATTATATTTTTCTCTGATTTTCCTAAGTGGTCGGTGCAAATGAGAGTCAGTCTAATAAAAGTCATCACCCGTTAGAGTATAAATCGAATTTTATTGAAGAAACCTCCCAATGATAACAGTATAATCTCCAAAATGAATAAAAACTCAAAATGCACTGTTCCAAATTATTAGGCACAGTAGAATTTCTAAACATTTGATCTGTTTTAAAGAACTGAAAATGCTCATTTGTGGAATTTGCAGCATTAGGAGGTCACATTCACTGAACAAAAAAGCTATTTAACTCCAAAACATCCTAACAGGCCAAGTTACATATTAACATAGGAACCCTTCTTTGATATCACCTTCACAATTCTTGCATCCATTGAACTTGTGAGTTTTTGGAGAGTTTCTGCTTGTATTTCTTTGCATGAAGTCAGAATAGCCTCCCAGAGCTACTGTTTTGATGTGAACTGCCTCCCACCCTCATAAATCTTTTGCTTGATAATACTCCAAAGGTTCTGTATTGGGTTGAGGTCAGGGGAAGATGGTGGCCACACCATGAGTTTATCTCATTTTATGCCCATAGCAGCCAATGACTCAGAGGTATTCTTTGCAGCATGAGATGGTGCATTGTCATGCATGAAGATGATTTTGCTTCCAAAGGCACGTTTCTGCTTTTTATACCATGGATAAAAGTTGTCAGTCAGAAACGCTATATACTTTGCAGAGGTCATTTTCACACCTTCAGGAACCTTAAAGGGCCCTGCCAGCTGTTTCCCCATGATTTCGGCCCAAAACATGACTCCACCTCCTTGCTGACGTCGCATCCTTGTTGGGACATGGTGGCAATCCACCAACCATCCACTACTCCATCCATCTGGACCATCCAGGGTTGCTCGACACTCATCAGTAAACAAGACTGTTTGAAAATTAGTCTTCATGTATGTCTGGGCCCACTGCAACCATTTCTGCTTGTGAGCACTGTTTAGGGGTGGCCGAATAGTAGATTTATGCACCACAGCAAGCCTTTGAAGGATCCTACACCTTGAGGTTCGAGGGACTCCAGAGGCACCAGCAGCTTCAAATATCTGTTTGCTAGTTTGTAATGGCTTTTTAGCAGCTGCTCTCTTAATCCGATGAACTTGCCTGGCAGAAACCTTCCTCATTCTGCCTTTATCAGCACAAACACGTCTGTGCTCAGAATCAGCCACAAATCTATTAACAGTACGATGATCACACAAGTTTTCGGGAAATATCTAATGTTTTCATCCCTTGACCAAGGTATTGCACTATTTGATGCTTTTCAGCAGTAGAGAGATCTTTTTTCTTTCCCATGATACTTAAAAACTCTGGCCTGCTTAATAGTGTGGAACATCCAGTTTTCCTTTTATTGGGCTCACATGGATAACTAATTATCACAGGTATCTGAGATTGATTTCAGTGATCCAAAGAACCCTGAGACACAATACCATCAATGGGTTTCATTTACAAAATAAAAAAAAAACGCTATGACATGTAAAACCAATTTGCATAATAATTTGGAACATGGTGTATGTCTGACATCCATGTCCACTCCTGAGGTCTTATGTGTGGAGTCTGAACTGAATACCGACACCCTTGTTGATCCTGGTACTCAACAACGGCACTCTTCTGCTCACAAATTCTTTCCAGCATATGCAGTGTAGAGTTCCAACACGTGGTGATATCACACACCCAGTCAGTGAGCCGGAAGCTGCAAACGTTGCTGAAGCACGGAAGGGCGGCTGAAGCTGTAACTGACTTTCTAAAATGGGCACACAGGTGGCGTACTTTCACAAGCAATCCGGCAGCTCCGGTAGGTTTTGAGAAACCGCTGAACCACCAGGTTAAGCACATGGGCCAGGCATGGTACGTGTGTAGCTCGCCTTGCCTCAGAGCCGCCAGCAGGTTACTGACATTGTCACACACCACCATGCGTGGCTGTAGGTTCAGCGGTGTCAGCCACATATCGCCTGCTCTTACAGAGCTGTCGACAACTCTTCAGCATTGGAGGTTTGTCACATAAGCATATTAGCTTCAGCACAGCCTGTTGACGCTTGGCTGAGAAGTGCTGCAGTGCTTCCAGCTTGTGACTGATGTGGTCATTTCAGACATGCAGGCTGAAGAGGAGGAGGATGACGTGCAGGAGCTGTAGACTGTGGGGGGCAACCCTTATTGAGCTAGGGCCCCAATCATCGGCGTTGGTAGATGTGTTCCATCCCAAGGTTACACTGGGTCCCGCCTTCCACTATGTTAACCCAGTGTGCCATCAGCGAGATGTAACGTCACTGCCCAGAAGCACTTGTCCACGTGTCTGTGGTTAAGTGTACTTTGCCTGTAACTGCATTGTTGAGGGCACAGGTAATGTTGTGGGACACTAGCTTGGTAATGCCAGGATGGCACACCGGAAAAAAAAAGTGTCGGCTGGGGACAGAGTACCTTGGGACTGCCGCCATCATCCAGGTTGCGGAAGCTTTGGTCTCCAGAGCCTAAAAGGCAACATTTGAGCGCGAGCAGATGAGAAATGTGTGAATTTAGTACTATGGCCTGTGGGGCATTGGCTGCGTATTTCCGCTTCGTTCCAGTGACTGGGGTTGGACAACTGAAGGCTGCGCTGGGACAAGGACGTGCACGTGCTTGCTGATGGTGCTAGTTGGGTGTGCGCAACGACATGTGCAGGCAGGAGCATCTTCGCAGGCACCATGGACAGGGGATTGGCTTCCACGCACAACAGCGAAGAAGCTGTGGTGTTACCCGCATACACTGTTCCTGGACTCTGGGGTTCAGTCCACAAAGTCAGGTGCCCTTTGCTGCCATGTGCCAGATCATGTTCGTGTGGACAGGGTGGTATTTGCTACCTCGCTGTGTGGGAA
>JARQOD010006380.1:0-43160 GCA_033576555.1 Oophaga sylvatica
CAAAGCCTATTTCCATTGACATTTTCCGGAGACTGTTCGGCCTGAGTGGGGTCCAGTAGTAAAGCTGACAGTGGCAAACCACCTGCCCATCTCGGTCACAGGGGTGGTGTGGATGCAGGTTTCTCTGTGTGGCCAAGACCTTGGACGGAAAGGTGTAGTGTTGACACAGGGCGAGGCCGGCCTCAGTCATACTGTTACCCTGGAGATGAACGTTTTGAAATAATTCGGGAAACTGCTTCTGGATGAACCTGCTCACTCGTCCCTGAAACAGTGGAGTACACATACCCCCCAGCGACAAGTATTTCAGCGACTGCTTCGTGCCGTGCAAGCTCAGGAGTCGTCTAGCCATGGAGAAATGTGGGAAAGGTGACAGTGCCAAACTCTGCTAAACTCACCCTACCACCAGGACAAACAGTGCTGACCCTTCCTGCTTGAGCACGCACCCCACTGAAGGGGGTGGAAGTACAGCTAGAACCCCCTCTAACTGAACCACTGCCAGCAGGACTGTTGGTGGCAAGAACTATGGCCGTTGTACAAGATGGAACAGTGATTATGCGCTGCGTTAATTTGACAGATCAAGAAGTAGGAATGTCACCCAGGAGCGAAGTAGCACGGATAGTAGGAATGCCTGAGGAAATCGTCCTGCCTCAGGCCGTACAGTTGTTAGTTCAGCAGCAAGACCCATGGTCAGTGACGATCACCACTTCTTCAACACCGGAGCCCCAATACATCAACGAGGGACGACACATATTAGATCAGATGCGTGCTGAACTGTCCGAGCTCATGCCTGCCCAGGTACAACAAGTGGAGGCAGTGCTGGGGAAATACAGGTCCATGTTTGCAAGTCATGAGGACGATTTTGGCTGTACGAAGGCTATTACTCACGAAATACCAACAGGGAACACAGCGCCGATCAGAGAACGTTACCTGCAAATTCCCCCCCAGTTATACCAGGAAGTTCGAGAGATGCTCGGTCAGATGCTGCAGGCAGGTGTCATCAGGGAAAGCCAAAGTCCGTGGGCGGCCCCTATCGTGCTAGTAAGGAAAAAAGATGGAACACTGAGGTTCTGCGAGGACTATCGTAAACTTAACACCTGTACTGTGCGGGACTCATACCCTCTGCCTCAGATTGAAGTGTCCCTATCTGCTTTGGGGAAAGCCAAATTCTTCTCGACATTGGACCTCGCTAATGGATACTGGCAAGTGCCCATGTCGCAATTACTTGCAAAGTCAATATTTGGCTAGAAAATGAACTTTATCCCCCAAAACACATTTCAACATCATTGCAGCCCTGCCTTAAAAGGACCAGCTAACCTCTTTTCAGTGATTGCTCCATTAACACAGGTGTGGGTGTTGATTGTCAAGGTAAAATATATATCTTTTTACCTTCATATTTTATATGTGTTTTGATACTTTTATACTTTTATACTTTCATATTCATAGTATGTATATGTATTTTATAAACACGAAGTTTTCCTTAAAAGAATAATAAGATAATGTTAGTATCTGCTGGTGTTTGTCTCCATCTTGTGTCCTATCACTGTATTACACTAAATTGAACTGGATCCACTGAAATGCCCCCACCTTTGGAGAATTGAGGAAACACATGATACACGAGAACAATAGAATCTTTCTTCAAGAAACGAAACTGAGGATGACAACATGATCAAGGAGGACTTAGAAGAAGATCTAAGGACCAATTAGGATGACCAGATGCTGGATGTGTACATATATGGACATGATTCAGCATATCTCTTTTTGGCCATCCCACCTTTACTCCACCCTAATGTTCTGTGTATGTAATCTTATGTACGTGAATAAAAAGTTCAGTATATGCTGAAGATGGTCGCGTGACAGCACCATCTTCTAGAGCATGTTCTGAAGTCTGAACCAGCTGTCATGTGTGCATCGCCACGAAGATCGTCGCGGTTGCACATTCTGACTTCTCACAGCTGAGTTGCTGTTTCTTTGTGTTTGGCAGTTAGGGAGTTAATTCTGTCTGTGCTCAGTTCTGGGACTGGGTGCAGTTTCTTCCGGCTGCAATTATTTGTTGATTGGTTTCCTTTAAATCTCTGGTTGTCTGTGTTGGGAGTTGCCAGTGAAATTCTTCATGCAGACCACAGATAAGATTGTATCTGTATAGACTTAAGTTAAAGAGCTCCTTAGTTGTTTTAAGCTCACCTTGCTTAGAGTTTAATATCCCAGATCATTTATGTTCCTTCTGTGTTTGAGTGTGTATGCAAGTCTGTGTTTTCTCCAGTCTGTCTTATATGTCTAATCTGTGTATTTAGCAGAGATCAGCCCATATCCCTTTGGTGGTAATCAGAATCCTTCTTAGGACTGATTACAGGGTTCAGGGACTGATAGGAGACAGGGTTAGGCTGGAGACTTGGACCTCTGAACCATTATCAGTACCTCCAAGGTGAGGGATTAGTTAGGACCCCAGTTTAGGGTCAGGTTAGACCCCCGGTCCTCCTCTTTCCTGTGACAGTGTATCAAGTCCTCAAGATTAACCCTGAGTTCAACGGATATCGTGTCAGGTAAATCTATTCTATATTTACATGCTGATGTTGCTAATCTATATGTTGTATAGAGTGTTGTTCTTTTAAGAATAGTTTACTGACATCGTACACATATCATAAGACCGCGTGACATTTTCACTGGCCCTTAAAATTATTCCCAGTTGCCATGGATCCAGTAGCCCAGCTGGCTCTGCAGTTGCAGGGATTATCCATGGAGCTGACGGACATTAAGTCCAAAGTTTTGTCTCCCTCGGAGCAAACCAGATTTGAACCTAAAGTAGCTCTCCCGGACAGGTTCACTGGTGGGCGAGACAAATTTTTTACCTTCAGGGAAGCATGTAAATTGTATTTTCGGCTTCGGCCTCGATCATCAGGGAGTGAAGAGCAGAGAGTGGGAATTGTTATCTCGCTCCTACAAGGGGACCCTCAATCCTGGGCCTTCTCCCTTCCTCCGGGATCCCCGGCTCTACAGTCAGTAGATCGATTTTTTACTGCCCTGGGTTTGGTATATGATGACCCAGATCGGGTCTCTCTTGCTGAGACAAAATTACGTAAGATACAGCAGGGAGATCGTCCGGCGGAGGAATTTGCTTCTGAGTTCCGTAGATGGGCCACAGATACTCAGTGGAATGACCCAGCTCTTAGGAGCCAGTTTTGTCATGGGCTTTCTGACAAATTAAAGGACGTTTTGGCTCAGTATGATTCTCCTCCATCACTGGAGGCTGCTATGGCCCTAGCTATCCGTACTGATAGACGGCTCCGGGAGAGGTGCGAGGTAACTCCGCCCCCTGTTGTTACTCCACCTACTACTAAAGTCCCTTATGTTGAGGTTCCCCTTGTCTGTTCGGAGGAGCCTATGCAGTTGGGAGGGACATCATTTCGTAGGAGGGGATTGGCGGTACGCCGCAGGACTAGAAGGTGTTTTTCTTGCGGGAAAGAGGGACATTTTGTTGGGGGATGTCCATCCCGTGCCTTGTTGAGCAAAAAGTCGCCGGAAAACTGTTAATCCCAGGTTGTGTGGTGGACGACAACCTGGGAGTATGTATTTCGTCCGCTAGTTCTTCTCAGTTCCTTGTACCAGTGGAGGTGGTGGTTGGTACGAGAGTGGAGAGATTTTCTGTTCTTCTTGATAGTGGGTCCGGGGCTAATCTGGTTGACGCTCACTTTGCTCAGGCTCAAGGTATGCATCTGAGTGTATTGGTCAAACCGATCCCTATATTCTCCATTGACGCCAGGCCTCTCGGCCAAGGTAGCTTTGTTCATGAGGTTCATAACATTGACCTTCGGGTAGGGGCAATACATAGGGAACTATTATCTTGTTATGTGTTGGAGGGTCTACCTACTCCTATTGTGTTGGGACTTCCTTGGTTGGTTAAACATAACCCTGTGATTAATTGGCAGTCCAGAGATATAAGCCAATGGGGGAGTTTTGCAAAAGTAACTGCATGAACACAGTCATCAGTGCGGTCGTGCCTAGTACTTTGCCTCCTTTTTTGGAGGACTTTGGGGATGTGTTCTCTGAGGAGGGGTGTCAGGAGTTGCCTCCTCATCGCGTGTATGACTGCTCTATTAATTTACTTCCTGATGCTAAGTTACCTAAAGCTAGGTTATATAACCTTTCTGGTCCTGAGAGGCAGGCTATGAAAGATTATATTTCGGAAAGTCTAGCCAAAGGGCATATTAGACCTTCATCTTCCCCAGTGGCCGCGGGGTTCTTCTTTGTGAAGAAAAAAGATGGAGGCCTACGCCCTTGCTTGGATTTCCGCGAACTTAATCGGATTACTGTTCGAGATCCGTATCCACTCCCTCTGATTCCTGATCTCTTCAATCAAATTGTTGGCGCCAAATGGTTCTCTAAATTGGATCTCAGGGGGGCGTATAATCTGATTAGGATAAAAGAGGGGGATGAGTGGAAAACGGCGTTTAACACGCCGGAGGGACATTATGAGAACCTTGTCATGCCTTTTGGTCTGACTACTGCACCAGCAGTATTCCAACATTTTGTTAATGACATTTTTCGTCATCTGGTGGGGCTGTTTGTGGTCGTATATTTGGATGACATTTTAATTTACTCACCAGATCTTGTGTCTCACCAGGAGCATGTGAGACAGGTGTTGCAGATCTTGCGAGACAATAAACTATACGCCAAACTGGAAAAGTGTGTATTCGCCGTACAGGAACTTCAGTTTTTGGGTTTCTTGGTGTCAGCCTCCGGTTTCCGTATGGACCCTGAAAAGGTGAGAGCAGTGCTTGAATGGGATCAGCCAGAGGATCTTAAGGCTCTGCAGCGTTTTCTGGGGTTTGCTAACTACTACCGGAAATTTATTTGTAATTTCTCATCTGTTGTCAAACCTCTCACTGACATGACAAGAAAAGGGACGGATTTTTCTAAATGGTCGGACAAAGCTTGCCAAGCTTTTTCCTCTTTGAAAAAATGTTTTGCTTCGGCACCCGTTCTCATCCAACCAGATGCATCACAGCCGTTCGTTGTGGAGGTGGACGCGTCTGACGTAGGGGTGGGTGCAATATTGTCCCAGGGTCCGTCCCCTGGTAAATGGCATCCGTGCGCTTTCTTTTCTAAAAAATTGTCGTCCGCCGAAAGGAATTATGATATCGGCAATAGGGAACTTTTGGCCATTAAGTTGGCTTTTGAAGAATGGCGTCACTTTTTGGAGGGGGCAGTCCACCCGGTCACCGTCATTACTGATCACAAGAACCTGCTGTATTTGGAATCTGCTAAGCGTCTGAATTCCAGACAAGCTCGATGGTCGTTGTTTTTTACCAGGTTTAATTTTGTTGTCACTTATCGCCCTGGATCTAAGAATGTTAAGGCGGATGCCTTGTCTCGCAGTTTCCCAGGGGCCGGGAAAATGGATGACCCGATTCCTATCCTTCAGGAGGGGGTGGTAGTGTCGGCTGTATGTTCTGAGCTTGAGGAGGAGGTGTTAGAGGCTCAGGGGGACGCCCCTGCAGGACCTCCAGGGAGACTGTTTGTCCCAAATCAGTTGAGACAAAAGGTTATTGAGGCACATCATAATTCTGCTTTAGCAGGACATCCAGGGAGTAAGGCTACTTTAGATCTCCTTTCTCGCCGGTTTTGGTGGCCTAACGTTAATAAAGATGTTTTAACTTTTGTCGCGTCCTGTGGGGTTTGTGCTCGCTCTAAGACCCCTCATACCCGTCCGTCTGGGACCCTCTTACCCTTGAAACTTCCGGAGCGTCCATGGACTCATTTGTCTATGGACTTCATCACGGACCTTCCTCAGTCGTCAGGGAAGACTGTCATACTGGTGGTTGTTGACAGGTTCAGTAAGATGGCACATTTCATTGCTCTTCCTGCCCTCCCTAATGCTAAAACTCTGGCACAGGTGTTCATTGGGGAGATTGTGAGACTTCATGGGTTGCCTTCTGATGTGGTGTCAGATAGGGGGTCTCAGTTTGTGTCCAAGTTTTGGAGGGCATTTTGTTTATGTCGGGGGATGGAATTGTCATTTTCCTCGGCTTTTCATCCGCAGACCAATGGTCAGACAGAGCGTCTGAATCAAAGCCTAGAGACTTATCTTCGGTGTTTTGTCTCAGAGAACCAGGAGGACTGGTCTTCTTTCTTGCCTTTGGCAGAGTTCGCTCTTAACAACAGGCGGAGCGAGTCCACTGGTAAGTCCCCGTTTTTTGGGGCATATGGTTTTCATCCCCAGTTTTGTACATTCAATGGGGGGGGCCCTTCTTGGGTTCCTGAGGAGGAGCGTTTCTCGTCGTCACTTGCTTCAGTGTGGAGAGGTGTATTGAATAATCTGAGTGCTATGGGGAACCGTTATAAACGTATGGCTGATAGGAGGAGAGTTTCTGGTCCAGATCTTAATGTGAACGATCTGGTATGGTTGTCTACCAGGAATATAAAACTTAAAGTTCCCTCCTGGAAGCTGGGCCCCAGATTCATCGGGCCGTACAGGATCAGTTCCATAATTAATCCTGTGGCATTTCGTCTGGACCTCCCTCCTACGTTTAAAATTCATAATGTGTTCCACAAGTCATTACTTAAGAGGTACGTGGCACCAGTCATACCATCACCTCTACCTCCTCCTCCAGTGGTGGTCAATGGTAACTTGGAGTTTCAAGTGTCAAAGATCATTGACTCACGTCTGAATCGCCGGTCCCTTCAGTACTTGGTGCATTGGAAGGGGTATGGTCCAGAGGAGAGGACGTGGGTTCCTGCGTCTGACATTAACGCAGATCGTTTGGTGCGGACCTTCCACAGAACTCACCCGGGCAAACCTGGCCCTGAGGGTCCGGAGGCCCCTCGTAGAAGGGGGGGTACTGTCATGTGTGCATCGCCACGAAGATCGTCGCGGTTGCACATTCTGACTTCTCACAGCTGAGTTGCTGTTTCTTTGTGTTTGGCAGTTAGGGAGTTAATTCTGTCTGTGCTCAGTTCTGGGACTGGGTGCAGTTTCTTCCGGCTGCAATTAATTATTTGTTGATTGGTTTCCTTTAAATCTCTGGTTGTCTGTGTTGGGAGTTGCCAGTGAAATTCTTCATGCAGACCACAGATAGGATTGTATCTGTATAGACTTAAGTTAAAGAGCTCCTTAGTTGTTTTAAGCTCACCTTGCTTAGAGTTTAATATCCCAGATCATTTATGTTCCTTCTGTGTTTGAGTGTGTATGCAAGTCTGTGTTTTCTCCAGTCTGTCTTATATGTCTAATCTGTGTATTTAGCAGAGATCAGCCCATATCCCTTTGGTGGTAATCAGAATCCTTCTTAGGACTGATTACAGGGTTCAGGGACTGATAGGAGACAGGGTTAGGCTGGAGACTTGGACCTCTGAACCATTATCAGTACCTCCAAGGTGAGGGATTAGTTAGGACCCCAGTTTAGGGTCAGGTTAGACCCCGGTCCTCCTCTTTCCTGTGACAGTGTATCAAGTCCTCAAGATTAACCCTGAGTTCAACGGATATCGTGTCAGGTAAATCTATTCTATATTTACATGCTGATGTTGCTAATCTATATGTTGTATAGAGTATTGTTCTTTTAAGAATAGTTTACTGACATCGTACACATATCATAAGACCGCGTGACACCAGCGTATTGCCTGATTCATTCTCGGTCGACCCGTGCTCTTAGTCCAATTTGGAGTGACTGGAGGATGAGTGGTTTGTCATTTTGACCCCGACAATTGGCGCCTAATAACGTGGGGCCGTGGATCGCCGCCTGTCCGGACCCGTCCTGAGGACTTTGCGGTGGTGCCCGCGGTGACTGAATTCGAGGACTGATCACCCTCCATCGAACACGGTAAGTTGAGATCATATATTTTATATGCGTCCCACTTGCCTGTGTGTCAGTCACTGTTTGGTCCTGTCGTATTGTCCATTTGGGTCTGGAGGGGTGACCGGTTGAGTGGTGAGACCAGAGGCGATCCCACGCCACGAACCAGCAAGTCTGACCGAGTGACGTTGCATGCCTGCACGTGCTCGTGAGAATTACCACGTTCCTCCTCCTCCGGTCACTGTACCTTTATGTAGATAATTGCCTCCCGTGACTGTTAGAATAGAGTTGGGACAAATTTTAGATTGTTGAAGTGTTGAGTGGGATAGAAGACGCACATGATAGTCTAATCAGTGACGAATTGAGCCGAGGCTCTTCGTCTGAGAAGTGACAAATAGAGCAGGGGCTCTTTGTCCAACACGGGGAGCCTCATTAGGAGAAGCCCCAGTGTCAGTGCATGGAGCGGGGACTCTGTACTGTGTAGGGTGTTACGGTGGACTGTGCTGTAAAGTTATCACCCACAGTTAGGGAAAGGACAGGATAGAGCAGGGCCTCTTCTGTTTTGTCAGCGTGTAGAGCGGGGGCTCCACGGTGACGGGTGGTAACCTGCCAGTGGCAAAGGTGGTCTGAGTCGCGACAGATCATTTCACTCTGTTAAATCATGATGCGCATGTTTAAATCAAGCAAAACCCACAAGTTAGAGGGTGGTGCTTTGGGAGTGGTTGAATTGATGGAATCACGTGGAGGCAAGAAGGCTGTTAAGAATGTGAGGAGTTTGTATAAAATAATGAGCTTGCCGAGTACAGGCAGGCTTCAGCCTTCAGTGTGGAAAGACTTTGTCGCACAGAATGAGGGAAAGTTGAGAGATCAGGGGCTCTTGTATGAAGCCCAAGCACATTTGAGAGTAGCAAATGATTTGAAAGCTGAAGGTTGGAAGGAGATAGATGGAAGGGGAGGTTCAGAAGATGCCGAGCCTTTGTTCGGATATGTAAAATGTTCTGCACATAATCTTGTTGAAGTAACCAAGATGGCCGCTGTGCCCATTATGTCTGTCATAGAGCCAAGTAGTCCTCAGCCACCGCCCTATAATGGTGCCGATCTCAGAACAAAGGGAGGTTGGACTTGTCATGTGTGTGGTGAACAGAATCCGCCCTGGGTAGAGACCTGCCGTGTTTGTGGGGCGGGTCGCCCCTGGTGTAATGCCCAACCCAATGCTCTTCCCACACCCAGCAGCCATCTTCCCACACCCAGCAGCCATCTTCCCACACCCAGCAGCCATCTTCCCACACCCAGCAGCCATCTTCCCACACCCAGCAGCCATCTTCCCACACCCAGCAGCCATCTTGATATACCCGGAAATGGCCGACATCCCATTTCCTCCGGTGGCCATCTTGAGACACCCAAGCACACCCAGTCAGGCCTATATCCCTTACTGACACCAACCGGGGCCTACTACCAGCCCCCGCCCGCACCTGTGCAGGCCACAGCTCCCAACATGGCACCAGATGCAACACCATTGTTCCCTTTCACTCACCCCAACCCGGCCATTGCTGCAATGCATGAATCTTCAGCTTTCCAGACAATGATCAGAAGCCGTCGCCGTGATATTACGGGATCCAACGAAGGGGAGGAGGATCAGGAGATAGAAGAGGAGTGGGCCCCTCAACAGCCGTCACCACCCCCAGTGCCACTGGCACCTCCTTTCCCGTCCTCCTTTCCCCCACCATCATTGTCAACCCCTGGGCCTAGGGCCCACTCCACCCCCCACTCCAGAGATGAGACAACTCCCTCTTTTTCACAAATCCCCAGAGAGAACAGTCACTCTGTAAGATTCACGGAAACCCCGGTCAGGCCCCCAGCTCCCGGTGTACTTGAAAACTGGTATCCCTGCCATTCACAGCATTACACAGACCACAATGGAAATCCAGTGACATTGTCCATAGGGTACGGTGATATCCTGACACATCAGGTTGGTGCTATAGTTAGTCCTGCCAACTCCAACTGCTCCAACAAAGGGGGCTTGGCTCTGCTGATAGCCCAAGCCGGTGGTCCCATTGTTACTGCGGAATGCATGGCTCATATACACACTCATGGTCCCTTGTCACCTGGACAAACTCTGACTACTCATGCAGGGGACCTTCCCGCTGATATCATCATCCATGCAGTAGGTCCAGTTCATGATCCCCTAAACCCAGATGAGTCACGGACCACCCTCCGGGCCACTATACATTCAGTACTTCATCATGCTGGCATGTTAGGAACAGGTGACATGCCCAGGCGGACCCTATCAATACCACTCATTTCTTCAGGTGCCTATGGATACCCCCTTGGTCTCTGTATGCAGGAGCATGTCTCAGCCCTGAAGGACTGACTCTGTACCATTGACCATGATCTGGATTCTGTCAGAATTGTCTGCCTCCGAAGCCCTGCTGTTCAGAAGGCAATGCCCATAGCTATCCAATTGATGACTCCGGTCATGCCTCACCTACCTCAGAGACCTGGGCTGACTATACCCCTGATACCTTCAACTCAAGCTGAGGGCCAATCAAGTCCAGGTCAGACACCAGAAGCCCTTGTCAAAATTGTCCCTGGACCTCTGGGAGAAATCAGATATCAGCCATTTACACCAACACAACTTGATTCTTTGGTCTCCAAACTCCCAGATCCAGACAAGAGTCCTATGGACTACGCACGGCGTATGGAACGAACCAGGGGCATCTATGGAGCCACCTGGGCTGACTTGTCCGGCATCACCTCCCTCAGAACTTTCGAGCCCTTCCTATCTACTATGGAAAAGGCTATGAATCCTACCAAGGTCGGATCACTCAACACCTATGAATCAGGCATTGAATATTGCAAACAATTGACTGCTTGGGCCCAAGATAGACTGATTGACCAGACAGGGTCTGTACAAGATGTTCAGCAAGAACCTGATGAGTCAGTGGAAAAATACTCTGCTCGTCTGCTTCTGCGTTATGAAGACCTGGGCTATAATGTACATGTCAAGATTCAGAAGAAGTTTTTAGTGGAATCGTTCATTCAAGGTCTACAGGACAAATTGAGAGAGGAAGTGCTTAAAGTACGTCCTGATATTCTATCCTCCTCCTTTGATGATGCAATAACTGTTGTCAAGGCCTTCCATAAAACGTTGCAGAAACGGGAAAAGGAAGCAACAGATGGGAAAGAAGACACTAAACTTAAAGTAAAGAGTAAACCAGTGCCGTCTATGGTTTACCAAGCTCAAGAAGATTACCCACCTCCCAATAATCAGTCAGGCATAAAATGGGTGCTGGTGGAAGGAAGTGGAGGAGGTCCTCCACCTCCGCCAAGAAGACAAGAATGTGAGCGCGACGGAGGATCCAATCAACGAGGTAAAAGACCAGCTCGTGACCTTGAAGGACGTGTGTTGTGCTGGGAGTGTGGCAGCCCAGATCATATTCTCAGAGACTGTCCACGTCGTGGAAATTACAGGAATGTTCCTAGCTCTAGAGACAGCCACGATAACAGATGTCAGGACTATAATGAGAGGCCACCCCCACGATACTGACGGGGAGGCCAACCAGTGTCCACCTTCCCAGCTGCTCATCCATCTGCAGCTTGCGGGACAGTCACCCTACAGGTGGACAATCAACCCTTGAAGTTCTTAGTGGACACTGGGGCGGCCACTTCTGTCATCTCTTCTGCACATCTTCCTTCATCAGTATCTTTGTCTTCTGAAACCCTCACATGTGTTGGAGTAGAGGGTCAGCAAACTGCTTCTCCCCTCACTATCCCAGTGTCTGCAGGACCTTTCACCGGAGTATTGACCAAGTTCCTGGTTTCTGAAACCTGCCCTGTCAATTTACTGGGTGCAGATCTCTTGAAAAAGATGAAAGCCACCATCATTTTTGGAGAACAAGGTATGGAACTTTGCTTACAAGACCCCAATTCTCAGCAAGGGGCAGAAGACAGATGTATTCTAAAAGCCTTTCCTCTGATGATGATGACTGTACAACCTAGGATACCTGAAGTCACAGCAGAAACATATCCGTTTGGATATTTGGACCCCTCTCAATTTCCTGACAGCCTGTGGTCAGAAGGACCCGAAGATGTTGGACTTTTATGGGTACCTCCAGTTAAGGTACATCTCAAGCCTGGACATAAATATCCTCGTTTACCTCAGTACCCTCTCAAAGCTGCACAAGAACACAGTCTTGATGTCCAAATTTCTTCTCTTCTGAAGTCTGGAGTTCTAGTGAGATGTGTGTTCCCTTGCAACACACCACTGTTCCCTGTCAAGAAGAAGACTGCTCCAGGAGAACCTCCAAGATACCGGTTGGTACAGGACCTTAGAGCAGTAAATGCAGCCACCATCCTAGAGACTCCTGTGGTGCCCAATCCCAACACTCTGTTGTCCAACGTACCTCCTACAGCCACAATGTTCACTGTGATTGACTTGGCAAACGCCTTCTTCAGTGTGCCTCTGCATGAAGACTCAAGGTTTCTTTTTGCCTTCACTTTTCAAGGAGGACAGTTAACATGGACAAGAACTCCACAAGGAGGTCAGAATTCTCCTAATCAGTTCACACAATCTATGAAGACAGTCTTGGAGCCTTGGATACAGGAAAACCCTCAAGTAACCTTGTTACAGTATGTGGATGATCTGCTGCTTTGTGGAACAGAAGAAACCATATTGCCTGCCTCTACATCATTGTTGCTGTTCCTCTGCTCAGCTAATTGTAAAGTGTCAAAGAACAAAGTTCAATGGTGCCAGATTAAGGTTGTCTTTCTTGGACATTGCATTTCACAAGGAGCCCGCCATCTTACTGAAGAAAGAAAGCAAGCAATAAGGGAAATCTCTTACCCTGAAACTTACTCTGCTATGCAGACCTTTCTTGGACTCATCACCTACTGCAGACAGTGGATTCCTGAAGCCTCCAGACTCATGCAACCATTGTATGACAGTCTCAAGAATGGAGGACCAGACTGGCGAAATGCCCCGGATCCAGATGTCTATGAACAACAGAAACAGTGCTTCTGCAAACTGAAGGAGAGTGTTATCTCTGCTCCTGCCTTAGGCATCCCGGATTACACTCAACCCTTCCACCTCTTCGTGTCCGAATCCGGGGGACATGCATCTGGCATTTTGGCTCAACATCATGAAGATAAGTACCGGCCTTTGGGCTACTACTCGGCACGTCTGGACCCAGTTGCCAGAACCTCACCGACGTGTCTCAAGGCAGTCCATGCTGCTCATACCCTTCTGGACAAGTCCGCCGATGTTGTCCTTGGACATGATCTGGTCATTCAAGCTGGCCATGACCTTTCTGCTGTCCTACAACAGACTTCACCCAGACACCTTACTCATCAAAGGCACCTCAGACTCCAGTGTTCCCTGCTGTTACCTTCAAATGTCACCTTCCAAAGGTGCACTACTATCAATCCTGCCACTTTGCTTCCACCTTCTGAGGGGGGAGAGGAAGATGAATATGCCAATATGCTACCCCATGACTGTTTGAAAATTCTGGAACAAGACACGTCGGCACCTGAAAATATGGTGTCCTGTCCGCTGGCTGACCCAAAATGGAGATTATGGACTGATGGTTCACGGTTTGCTGATGCTCAAGGCAAGTTCCACACAGGATATGCTGTTACAACGGAAACAGAGGTCCTTATGGCTGAAGCCCTACCACCTTCTATGTCTGCACAAGAAGCTGAGCTTGTGGCCCTAATAGAGGCCTGTCATCTAGCCACTAGAACCACTGTTAATGTGTACACAGACTCAAGGTACGCACATGGAATTGCTAATGATTTTGGACTCCTATGGAGAAATAGGGGATTCATCACAGCCGCTGGAACACCGGTGAAACACGCTCCCTGGATCAAAGCTTTGATGGAAGCCTTGGAGGAGCCTACTCAGATTGCTGTCATTAAGGTCAAGGCTTATGGTGGAATAAGTTCAAGAGAAGCAAGAGGAAACCATTTGGCAGACCAAGCAGCTAAAGCAGCAGCAATGGAGAATGTGTCACCAAAGTGGCAGAAGAAACAGGAGGATACGAGAAAATTTGAAGGGAATTCGCAAATGATGGCTATCACCAGAGCAATGGCCAAAGAGTCCAATTCTGAAACCATGCAGGAGTTTCAGGAATCGTCCCTGAGAAGGCCAAGAGACAAAAAGGAAAGGAAGCAAATAATGTTGGAAGAACCCTCGCCAGATGAAAATTCCAGACCTTCCAGACCACTTGAAGCCAAATTGTTGCAAGAACAGAAACAAACCTCCATTGAAGAAATAAAGCAATGGAAAGCAGCGGGAGCCCTGAGATCAGGAACATCTCTCCCCTTTTACAAAGTGCATGGAAAAACTTGTTTGCCCAGACGTATGTATTCAGCAGTGGCTGCGTGGGCGCATGGACCTACGCACAGGGGGAAAAATCAAGCTCTGGCATGCATCAACAAGTTGTATTTTGCACCTGGAATATCATCTGCCGTGGCTGCATACTCGAAGTCCTGTTCTGTTTGCGCCACCTGTAATCCAACGGCCACTGAACGAGTCCCTCTCCAGCATTTAGCTAAACCAGATTACCCTTGGCAGAGAATACAAGTTGACCATATCCAGATGCCAAAAGCAGGAAAATATGAATATGTCCTTGTAGCTGTGGACATGTTCTCTGCCTGGCCAGAAGCCTATCCGGTCACCAACATGACTGCCAAAACCACAGCCAAGAAACTGATCACTGAGATTGCCTGCAGATTTGGAATCCCTGAAGTGATAGAGTCAGATCAAGGTCCAGCCTTCACTGCAAGTGTCTACAGGGAGCTGTGGACTATGCTAGGAACAGACTTGGGCCTACACACTCCGTACCATCCAGCCAGCTCAGGCAAAGTGGAGAGAATGAACTCCACAATCAAAACCCAACTCTTGAAGATGACCCAGGATCACCCCCTCCCCTGGCCTGACCTCTTACCTATAGTGCTATATCACATTAGGCACACACCTCAGGCCAAACACGGGTTGACCCCCATGAGATTCTGTTTGGGGCCCCTCCCAAGATAGGAGACATTAGGCCCCAAGAGCTATCTGAAACTAATGATAAAGTGGTACAATTTGTGATTGCTTTGTCTAAAGAGTTGACTAACACCCACTCTACAGTGTCTGCTTCTCTCCCAGAATCTACAGGTGACACGGTGCACAACTTCTTGCCTGGTGACCTTGTGTATATGAAAAAGTTTGTGCGGAGAGACTGCCTCCAGCCCAGATTCGAGGGTCCCTACACCGTGGTCCTGACTACCCCTACTGCTCTGAAGCTCGAGGGCAAGAATACCTGGATTCACGCCTCCCACTGCAAGAAGGACAAGACTAGCCAGCGGTCATGAAGCTCCTGCTGCATATCCTTTTAGGCTGTACTCTGATCCCCAGTAGTGCCGGCATGCCCCCCTTTGGGGTTAACTTTTGGGTTAATACCACAGCTCCTGTGGTTACCTTTAAGTTCGACTTCTGCCAAATATTTAACTGTGATGGAAGAAAACAATTCTGGGGATTAAGGCACCAGACTTGGGGGAAAGGGACTTTTTATATTTGTGTAACCCGCCCTGGGAATGAGAATTGTTATTACTGGTCAGATGTGGGATGGAACACAGGGAAAGATTGGGGGTATAAACCCAAAGAAGCAATAGACAGAAAAGATGAAAATGGTAGATCTCTGCTTGAGAGGATGACACTGACGAAAGGGGAGATGAGTTCTCCTGGATGTATACCTCCTCCAGTGGCAAGGAGCACCCCAACCTGTCTTCCGCTATATTTAAATATAGAAAATCCTCAACCCTGGGATCTTGGTAAATATGTGCTGGGTGCATGGATAGGGAGTGGGACAGTCATGTGCCAAATTGAGTTTAAGGATATTACCCAGAGGAAAAGAGGTGGGATAAACCCTCAAACAGGGCCAGACACAACAACCATGACATCACCCCAGAATGGTAAAGTTTTGCAACAAGTAGTCAATGAAGTACTACCAATCCCAGGGCTCAAATGGGAAGATGTCTTTTCTATAGAGACTCAAGTCAATCCCCGTAAGAACCTCTGGCTTGAATGGGTTAGATATAATGTTAAAGTTCAAAATATATCGGTAGGATGTGTTGCCTGTGCTGCTGCGAACACTCACTTGTATACTCATGCTTTTCCTGCTAATCACAATATTACCCTTTGTCTACTGGGACTACTAAAGGGGTCCGATGGTAGTGCATGCCCTGACTATATACCCTTAGTCACCAGCACAGCTAAGGTTCGAACCCCCGGCAATGTGATTGTGACTAGGGATAACTATACCTGTTATTCCCTGATAATTCTTCAGGCCCTCTGTAGGTATTTTTGAGGATGGTTTTTGTAAAAACAATGAGACCTTGGAGTCTGCCTTACTGACAAACCATTCCAGATATATATATGACACGTATTGGCTCTGTGGGGATGGGCGACTTAGATCCAAACTCCCAACGACTTGGACTGGGCAATGTACTTTGGTGAAATTAGCAATGCAGTTTAGGATCTTGCCCTGGGAAGACCCTGACAACCATAACCTTGAAATCTCCACTCCAATGATATCCCGGAAAAGAAGAAGCCTAGGTCAGCTACACACTGGGTATGCTGAAGATCCCAAAGTTTATATAGACTCAATAGGGGTTCCTAGGGGGGTCCCAGACGAATACAAAGCTCAAAATCAGATTCTGGCAGGTTTCCGTTCTATCATCCCAACTATACAGATTAATTACAATGTAGATTGGATAAACTATATATACTACACTGAGCAAAGATTTATCAATTTTAGTCGAGATGCTTTCCAGGGTATAGTTGAGGAACTGGGCCCCAACACAAGAATGACTCTTCAAAACAGACTGGCCATTGATATGATCCTAGCTGAGAAAGGTGGAGTTTGTGGGATGATAGGGGAAGAATGTTGTACTTATATCCCTCAAAATTCTGGAATTAATGGGAAAACTATGGTGGCTCTTACAAAAATAAAGAGCTTAGCAGATGAGGTAAAGACCAATGCAGGGGTAGATACCTCCTTTTTCTCAGGATGGTTTGGAGGACTCAAAGGATTTCTTCAACAGGCCTGTCTAGTGGTAGCAGGGCTTTTGGTGTTGGGATTGACAATTCTATGTTGTGTGATACCTTTATACAGGAAAGTTGTGGCCAATGCAACTGCCTCCTCAGGTACTTTCCTTCATCAGGAAGTTGTGTCCCTGCTATATGATGACACTGACAATGGTGACATGGAGAAATATACCTCACATGATAAACTGGATAAAGCCCCCAATGACAAAGTACAGATGGAAATGAGAGATTTAGTTTAGGGATAGTGGGAGAACTCCATGTGTATGTTTGGTAGGGACTTGGTTGTTTGGGGGCAGTCCATAAGGGGCTAGCTTCTAAAATGACCAAGCGAAGAAATCCACTACCCCTGTCCCCACACATGGACAGTCTCGAAGGTCACATATATTAAGGGAAAAACTTAGTGTTTAGGGGGGATTGTCAAGGTAAAATATATATCTTTTTACCTTCATATTTTATATGTGTTTTGATACTTTTATACTTTTATACTTTCATATTCATAGTATGTATATGTATTTTATAAACACGAAGTTTTCCTTAAAAGAATAATAAGATAATGTTAGTATCTGCTGGTGTTTGTCTCCATCTTGTGTCCTATCACTGTATTACACTAAATTGAACTGGATCCACTGAAATGCCCCCACCTTTGGAGAATTGAGGAAACACATGATACACGAGAACAATAGAATCTTTCTTCAAGAAACGAAACTGAGGATGACAACATGATCAAGGAGGACTTAGAAGAAGATCTAAGGACCAATTAGGATGACCAGATGCTGGATGTGTACATATATGGACATGATTCAGCATATCTCTTTTTGGCCATCCCACCTTTACTCCACCCTAATGTTCTGTGTATGTAATCTTATGTACGTGAATAAAAAGTTCAGTATATGCTGAAGATGGTCGTGTGACAGCACCGTCTTCTAGAGCATGTTCTGAAGTCTGAACCAGCGTATTGCCTGATTCATTCTCGGTCGACCTGTGCTCTTAGTCCAATTTGGAGTGACTGGAGGATGAGTGGTTTGTCATTTTGACCCCGACATGATGAGGACATGGCTGGAGATCAATCTGTCATGATTAAGTAAGAATGACACCACTGGACACTTTAAAAGGAGGCTGGTGCTTGGCATCATTGTTTCTCTTCTGTTAACCATGGTTATCTCTAAAGAAACACGTGCAGTCATCATTGCAATGCACAAAAATGGCCTAACAGGAAGAGTATCGCAGCTAGAAAGATTGCACCTCAGTCAACAATCTATCGCATCATCAAGAACTTCAAGGAGAGAGGTTCCATTGTTGCCAAAAAGGCTTCAGGGCGCCCAAGAAAGACCAGCAAGCGCCAGGACCGTCTCTTAAAAGTGTTTCAGCTGCGGGATAGGGCTACCAGCAGTGCAGAGCTTGCTGAGGAATGGCAGCAGGCAGGTGTGAGTGCATCTGCACGCACTGTGAGGCGGAGACTCTTGAAGCAAGGCCTGGTCTCAAGGAGGGCAGCAAAGAAGCCACTTCTCTCCAGAAAAAACATCATGGACAGACTGATATTCTGCAAAAGGTACAGGCAGTGGACTGCTGAGGACTGGGGTAAAGTTATTTTCTCTGATGAATCCCCTTTTCGATTGTTTGGGACATCAGGAAAACGCCTCATTCGGAGAAGACAAGGTGAGCGCTACCACCAGTCTTGTCTCATGCCAACTGTTAAGCATCCTGAAACCATTCATGTGTGGGGTTGCTTCTCAGCCAAGGGAATCGGCTCTCTCACAGTCTTGCCTAAAAACACAGCCATGAATAAAGAATGGTACCAGAATGTCCTCCAAGAGCAACTTCTCCCAACCCTCCAAGAGCAGTTTGGCGATCAACAATGCCTTCTCCAGCATGATGGAGCACCTTGCCATAAAGCAAAGGTGATAACTAAATGGCTCAGGAAACAAAACATAGAGATTTTGGGTCCATGGCCTGGAAACTCGCCAGATCTTAATCCCATTGAGAACTTGTGGTCAATCATCAAGAGACGGGTGGATAAACAAAAACCTAAAAATTCTGACAAAATGAAAGCATTGATTGTGCAAGAATGGACTGCTATCAGTCAGGATTTGGTCCAGAAGTTGATTGAGAGCATGCCAGGGAGAATTGCAGAGGTCCTGAAGAAGAAGGGTCAACACTGCAAATATTGACTTGCTGCATTAACTCATTATAACTGTCAATATAAGCTTTTGTTACTCATATGTTTGCAATTATATTTCTGTCTGTGATAAAAACATCTGTGAAACACACACATAAAAACCAGAGGGCAGCAGATCATGTGAAAATATAATATTTTTGTCATTCTCAAAACTTTTGGCCATGACTATACTTGACCATCGGACCGGCACATCAGGGATATGACCACTGTCTAGTGATGATTGATCATTTCTCGAAGTTCACTGTAGTTACACCCATGCGAGATCAAATGGTGGAGTCGGCTGCTCATGCCATCTGCAAAAACTTCATTCAGGTCTATGGATGCCCGCAACTGATTCACTCTGATCAGGGAGCCTGTTTCTTGGGAAGTCATGGATGAGCTACAACAGATCTATCAGTTTGACCGTTCTCACACCACGCCGTACCATGCACAAGGAAATGAGGCCTGTGAACGATTTAATCGTACCCTCATACAGATCCTGAGAACCTTGAGGAAGATCGGAAGGCTCGGTGGCCTGAATACGTGTCAGAGCTGGTATGGATCTATAATAATCGGGTGCACCAGACCACTGGGTTCACGCCCTACTCTGTGTTGTTCGGTCGCGACAGAAAAGTCATGGAGCTGGAATTGAACCCGGGGAGGACTACCCACGGACGGGGGTGTCTACCTGGGTTCGAGAACATCATCATCTGCAGACTCTACATCATCTGGTGAAGACTCGACATCAGAAGCTGGAGCACACTGAGGAACTTCCTCTGCGAGGGACAGATCTTTTGGTTGGGGACCGAGTGTTGGTAAGAGAAAACATCCACAGGACAAACTGGAGAACCGATGGGAGAATCGGCCATACTGAGTGAAGCGTCGGGTCGGTGGAAAAGGACCCGTATATGAGATTCAACCGGAAGGAGAGAGGGATGCTCCCACGTGGATAGTGCACCGAAGTATGATCCGGCCATGCCTCTCCGAGGATCCTTATCAGTAGAAGAATTGCCTGAAGTTCCTGAGGTGGCTCCTCCCACAGTAGAGGAAGATGAAGAGGAAGAAGGTTGAGAATGTGTCCGAAAATCAGAATCCTGGTACCTCAGAAGGAAATGTTATGATGGGAACAGACCTGACTTCTCTAACATCAGGGCAGCCGGGCACAACCACACTGGAGGAACCCATTACTCCTTCCAGTGAACGACGCTCTGAACGTACAACGGCTGGACAGCCCCCCAACCAGTATAACCAGGATAATTTTATCTGGCAACAGGTTGCTGAGGAAGATCGACAAAGACATGATGTATCCCAGGATGCTTGCCCGTGGAATGGCGAGTGAAAGCAAATGGGGAGTGTAAGTGTTAGGAGATGAACAGGAGCAGTGCTGCCGGTTCGAGGAACGCTCTAGGGCCGGAACTATCAGGGCCGTCATCACTATTGCAGGGGGATGACTTGTCTGTGTGGGAAAAGCCTGAGCACCTGACAGAAGGGGGCGAGGGGGACATAAAAGGAGCTGAGTGCGGGAAAGAGAGACACTCGGCAGGAAGGTGACTACAGAGCAGGAAGGTTGACTCCCACTCCTCAACTACCGCCACTGACGCCAGCCCTTTAGAGACTATCCGACTCACATACCCTTTACCGAGTGTCTCTCCATGAACCAGACCCAAAACATGTAGTGCAGCAGACGTACCGTTTTCTCCTGAACTTTGTGATTCTGTGCGAGGTCTAGTCACCCCTGCGGCCTGTACGGCGCTGTGCTCCCGGTGTATCGCGTCCTCCTTGAGGAACCAGCAGAAGGAACTGTACCCATGCTCCAACGGACCCAAGATCAATGGACTCAAGACCAACGGATCCGGATACTTCGTCACGGTCAGGAGACAGTACATCTCGTTTCTACACAGAAGAGCCAGAGACTTTGTTCACGGACTGCGACGCCGTCGAGAGCTGTTCCAACCACTCCCCAACGGAACTCCAATCAATAAGTCTTTACTTTCACTTTTCCCCTTCTTGTTGCGGTTATTGTGTAGTTCATTATTTGCCTAATCACCTCCCTGCGTGAAGGTTTCTTTGAATTCGTATTCATCAATTGCCTAAGTAAATTCCTGTTAACTCCCTTCTCTGCCTCCTGCTGTTTACTGCATCCGACGAACCTTTACACCATGACAAGGTCTTACATTAGCATCGCTTTATTGACATTGTCTTTTTTGTACGGCTAGGTACGGAATCTGAGTGCTCGCAATTCCTCAGTGAGCTCTATTGTAACAGCTACAACATTTTTTAATGTACCTTTGTTCTTCCAGTTCTGTGATGTTCTTGGACCTGAAAGTGCTTGTCTCCGATCATCGCCTTGCCACGGACCTGTTTCGGAAAAACACTTCCATGAACTGCTTGCTACAATATGAGAGCTTCCACCCTGCCCATACCAAGAAAGGGATACCCGTAGGCCAATTTTTTGAGAATCCGAGGGAATTGTACCTCTGATCTTGACTTCAACATCCAAGCAAGGTCTCTAACAGAGAGATTCCAACAACGTGGCTACCCCAAAAAGGTAATTTCCGCGGCCTACCAAGAGCCAAGGGGCATACACAAGATACTCTACTGACCCCCCGTACCCATGCCCAGGATCAAACCCTTAGGTTTATAATGAACTATAACACTGGGTAGGAGCGGATTAGGGGAATACTTCAGACCCATTGGCCGATTCTTCGGATGGATTCCCTGGCATCTCCACTTATGAGCACACGACCTCCTCTAACAGCAAGGATGACCTCGAATTTATGGGACATCCTTACGAGAAGCCACTTTAGTAGGCCGACCACCAGACTGCATCGGGACATTGTACTTAAGGGTTCTTTCCCCTGTGGACATTGTAATATCTGCCAGTACATGCGACCTACCTGGAATAAATTCACCAATCTCTTGGACTCCAGACACTATACATTGAAGCCATACATCAATTGTAAGTCAAGAAATGTCATCTATGCTATTGTTTGTCCTCGACAGAAAGTATACGTTGAGCAAACATCACAGGAATTGAGGAAAAAGGCACAGAAGCACTTATCCACCATCCATTTGGCAGCAGCAGATAAATAAAAAGGGTAAGACCAGTGTCTGAACATCACTTATCGCAACATGATGGAAAAGTCTTTAATAAGAGCTGTTTTGGTTTGCAAAAAAAAAAAAATCACAGGAAATGAAGGAGGCTGGAGCTGTCACAAATTACTACTACAAACTGAGGCCTGATGGATTTTTAACCTACGCACAGTCAACCCCTCCGGTCTGAATGAAGAATTGCTCTTCACCGGCTTCCTGGGCTAATCAGCTTCAAATCCATATAGACATCTGACATCTATGGACACCATGAAGGACTAATGTAATATCTGGACATGGACGGTCTCCTAAATATCATTTAGGCAACCACAGCTCTGTGGGGAGCATTTATGTACCAGAATTATCATGGCTAAGACCTTGAGTCGGGGTCTTTATACACGGATATGCTTTGCTTTATCCAACAATGTTTTTGCATAACTGAGGGGGACTAGCATACGTCTTTCAATATTTAGTCTTGTTTGACATTCTAACTCGAGTTCTCTCCTTCTATGTACTGTACATAAATCTATTGATTCTGGCATCTAAACTATAGTTGCCCAGTTTACATTTTTCTATACATAGGTTTGGTTGGTATATTAGGGAACCAATTGTAGTTTCTATACTTTCCCATCTGGCTCCTTTTCACCTCTGGATTTAATCACTGCTTTATTTAGTTGGGGCATATTCACACTACGGTGTATCTTTCAAGCCTATGCGATTTCCACGCTAGCTTTATTTACTCCTTTATTTTCCAACTTCCATTCAGGTTCCTGTCCCATGCTTCTGTCCTACCCATGGTGTCAGGACATCCCACAACTCAGCCTCTTCCCTATATGGTTTAGGGTGTTCCTTCCCTGCTCCATTATAGGGACCTCTCCTGTTAATGTGGTACCCCACCTCTAAAATTATGCTCAACATTCATTCTTGTGACATTTCTATTAATTTGTTTTCTCAACTTTTTCCATCTTTAATAATCTTTATATTTGTGCATGATCTAATGGGCTGGCATGCCCCAATGACTTATGCAGTCTCCAAACCTTATCTTTCATGCTCCTTTTGCCCTTGGTTTATTTGCTTACAGCGCTCTAATGCGCAGTCTACTTCCCGGATTCAGCTATGCTTCACTTACTGAGGACTGCGCATGCGCACAGTCCAGTTCGATACTCAATTAAGCATCAGCTGACCACTATCCGTCGCATGCGTTTTTTTGTCACTTGAAATAAAGCTGTAATGCCTGCTGCAGCAGTAGCACCAACCTCCACCAGGGGGTGGCGGTGGAGGAAAACAGGTACACTCACAGTGAATCCCAGTGCAGCAGGCAGGAGCCACTAGGTGGCGGAAGTGTAGTTAGACAAGCCAGGTCAGGAACGGAGAGGGAACAAAGTACCAGAGGTCACAGCAATACACGTGGTCAGAAACAAGCCAGAGAAGTCAGAGCCGGTCTGGAGCAGGAAAGCCAGAGACGAAAGACAGAAACAGGTCAGAAGACCAGCCGAGTCAAATACCAAGGGGTCACAACACAGAGAGCAAGTACTAAGACCAGCGAAGTCACAGGGGAGCACAAGAACGAGACCTAGGTAATCAGGTTGTAATGGGGTCAGCTGCTCAAGCCAAAGACTAGAACTACAACTGATGAAGGCAGTCAGCAGCAGCGCAGAGAAATAGCCGACCATGCACCAAAGAGAGGCAGAGAAAGGTTAACCCATAAGTGACCAGGCCAGGGAAGAAATGGAAGAAAGCAAACCCTGACCTGGATCATGACAAAAGCCAATTGAAAGTTGGCTTGTGGGAAGGAAAAAAAAGTGATTTCCTGTTTGCAGATATATTGGGGTATGTGCACAGTCAGTAAATGCTGAAGATTGGACTCTGCGTACATCTGCAGAGTCCAACCTGCAGCGTCGAGCATCCAGCATAGTGGATGGGATTTCAAGAAATCCCATGCCCACTATGTGTGCATCAGAACCTATGGCTCCCCTGCGGAGACGGACATCTGGCACGTCTTTCCAGACGCTCAGTCTCCGCTGCGTAAATTACCCATAGACTTTCATTAGATGCGGTAAAACCGCATTATCTTCCTAGTCACATGGTATTAAGTGCGGGAACGCAGCTTACTACACATGTGTACTAATTTAAATAATGGTGAATCTTGACACAGCTGGAAGTACATGACACAGGAAGTGGAGGAAAGTACAGAGAGGTCCCCTCCTTTTTAATAAATAATTTTAAAAAATGATGTGGGGTCCCTATATTTGTTAACCAGCCAGACTAAAGCAGACTACTGGAGCTGGTAAGGATCCAATATCCATGATCCTTAGCAGCCTGATAATACCAGGCCACATGGTCTGCTTACCTTGGATGGTTAGCAAAAATAGTGGGATCCCCTAAAAAAAAGGCATGGGGTCCCCCTATTTTTGTTAACCAGCAAAGGAAAAAGCAGACAGCTGCGGCCTGGTATTCTCAGGCTGCCGAGGCCCATGGATTTTGGCCCTCACAGCCTAAAAATAGCAGCCCGCAGCTGCCCCACAAATGGCACATCCAAAGATGCACCAATTGTGGCATGTTGCCCAGCTCTTCCCACTTGCCTTGTAGCGGTGGCAAGTGGGGTTCATATTTGTGGGGTTGATGTCACCTTTGTATTGTCCGGTGACATCAAGCCCACGGCTTAGTAATGGGGAAGTGTCTATAAGACACCTATCCATTACTAATCCTATAGTTCCATGGTAAAGAAAGACATAGCCACAATAGAGTCCTGTAATTGAA
The DNA here is from genome assembly GCA_033576555.1 of Oophaga sylvatica. Classification (NCBI taxonomy): domain Eukaryota; kingdom Metazoa; phylum Chordata; class Amphibia; order Anura; family Dendrobatidae; genus Oophaga; species Oophaga sylvatica. Next base: position 24,878 of record JARQOD010006380.1, read on the forward strand.
ATAATGACACAGATTCCTTTAATAGATCTTAATTAAACCATACTTACTGCATCACCTATTCCACCGATGCCCTCGTTCTCCTGTAAGAGAAATAAAATAAAAAAGCAACAATATCTGCCGAGAAGATATACATACTGTCCCACGATGAGTCCAGGTCTGCTACATCTGGATGCCTGGCTCAGCCTGACATCCAGACACAGAGGAGCTTGAAGATGATGACCGGAGATAACACGGTCCCTGGCGGTCATGTGCACGGCAGTTCTCGCGGTCAGCTGATCGATCGCAAGAACTGCAGTGTAGATCAACTTCTGGCTGAAGCAAGGTAAGCTATTACGCTATTATGTAAATTAAATACAAACTCATGGGCCATGCACAAAGTGAACATGTCTGTAGGACAGTCTTCACACCACCAAAAGACTGAAACATGGAAAAGCACAGTAAAAGAAACGTAGCAGTCCCTAATTGATGTATTTAAAAACCTGGTCATGTGTATAGTACCTATATGAGCAGGCTTCAGACAGGTAATGTCAGATATGGACACGCTGCAGAGGACAGCTTTTAGGTGCATGACCCACAAGGGAGGGGTGGAAAACCTCCCTAATCTTGCAAAAACAAGAAACCAATTGAATACAAACGCATGGGCCATACACACAGTGAACAAGTCTGTAGGACAGTGTTCACACCACCAAAAGACTGAAACAAGGAAAAGCACAGTAAAATAAACATATAAAAATACTCTGTTGTAAAGAAGTAACGGTAAACAGTAAGTGCTGGTAAAAAGATAATAAAAACAGTGTATTTGGTTGATACGTTTTTTGCAAAAAATATATACTAAGCCGGATATAAATTAGTACACATGCGTAGTAAGCTGCTGTCACGCGGTCTTATGATATGTGTACGATGTCAGTAAACTATTCTTAAAAGAACAACACTCTATACAACATATAGATTAGCAACATAAGCATGTAAATATAGAATAGATTTACCTGACACGATATCCGTTGAACTCAGGGTTAATCTTGAGGACTTGATACACTGTCACAGGAAAGAAGAGGACCGGGGGTCTAACCTGACCCTAAACTGGGGTCCTAACTAATCCCTCACCTTGGAGGTACTGATAATGGTTCAGAGGTCCAAGTCTCCAGCCTAACCCTGTCTCCTATCAGTCCCTGAACCCTGTAATCAGTCCTAAGAAGGATTCTGATTACCACCAAAGGGATATGGGCTGATCTCTGCTAAATACACAGATTAGAAATATAAGACAGACTGGAGAAAACACAGACTTGCATACACACTCAAACACAGAAGGAACATAAATGATCTGGGATATTAAACTCTAAGAAAGGTGAGCTTAAAACAACTAAGGAGCTCTTTAACTTTAAGTCTATACAGATACAATCCTATCTGTGGTCTGCATGAAGAATTTCACTGGCAACTCCCAAACAGACAACCAGAGATTTAAAGGAAACCAATCAACAAATAATTAATTGCAGCCGGGAGAGACTGCACCCATTCCCAGAACTGAGCACAGACAGAATTAACTCCCTAACTGCCAAACACAAAGAAACAGCAACTCAGCTGTGAGAAGTCAGAATGTGCAACCGCGACGATCTTCGTGGCGATGCACACATGACAGTACCCCCCCCTTCTACGAGGGGCCTCCGGACCCTCAGGGCCAGGTTTGCCCGGGTGAGTTCTGTGGAAGGTCCGCACCAAACGATCTGCGTTAATGTCAGACGCAGGAACCCACGTCCTCTCCTCTGGACCATACCCCTTCCAATGCACCAAGTACTGAAGGGACCGGCGATTCAGACGTGAGTCAATGATCTTTGACACTTGAAACTCCAAGTTACCATTGACCACCACTGGAGGAGGAGGTAGAGGTGATGGTATAACTGGTGCCACGTACCTCTTAAGTAATGACTTGTGGAACACATTATGAATTTTAAACGTAGGAGGGAGGTCCAGACGAAATGCCACAGGATTAATTATGGAACTGATCCTGTACGGCCCGATGAATCTGGGACCCAGCTTCCAGGAGGGAACTTTAAGTTTTATATTCCTGGTAGACAACCATACCAGATCGTTCACATTAAGATCTGGACCAGAAACTCTCCTCCTATCAGCCATACGTTTATAACGGTTCCCCATAGCACTCAGATTATTCAATACACCTCTCCACACTGAAGCAAGTGACGACGAGAAACGCTCCTCCTCAGGAACCCCAGAAGGGCCCCCCCCATTGAAAGTACAAAACTGGGGATGAAAACCATATGCCCCAAAAAACGGGGATTTACCAGTGGACTCGCTCCGCCTGTTGTTAAGAGCGAACTCTGCCAGAGGCAAGAAAGAAGACCAGTCCTCCTGGTTCTCTGAGACAAAACACCGAAGATAAGTCTCTAGGCTTTGATTCAGACGCTCTGTCTGACCATTGGTCTGCGGATGAAAAGCCGAGGAAAATGACAATTGCATCCCCCGACGTAAACAAAATGCCCTCCAAAACTTGGACACAAACTGAGACCCCCTATCTGACACCACATCAGAAGGCAACCCATGAAGTCTCACAATCTCCCCAATGAACACCTGCGCCAGAGTTTTAGCATTAGGGAGGGCAGGAAGAGCAATGAAATGTGCCATCTTACTGAACCTGTCAACAACCACCAGTATGACAGTCTTCCCTGACGACTGAGGAAGGTCCGTGATGAAGTCCATAGACAAATGAGTCCATGGACGCTCCGGAAGTTTCAAGGGTAAGAGGGTCCCAGACGGACGGGTATGAGGGGTCTTAGAACGAGCACAAACCCCACAGGACGCGACAAAAGTTGAAACATCTTTATTAACGTTAGGCCACCAAAACCGGCGAGAAAGGAGATCTAAAGTAGCCTTACTCCCTGGATGTCCTGCTAGAGCAGAATTATGATGTGCCTCAATAACCTTTTGTCTCAACTGATTTGGGACAAACAGTCTCCCTGGAGGTCCTGCAGGGGCGTCCCCCTGAGCCTCTAACACCTCCTCCTCAAGCTCAGAACATACAGCCGACACTACCACCCCCTCCTGAAGGATAGGAATCGGGTCATCCGTTTTCCCGGCCCCTGGGAAACTGCGAGACAAGGCATCCGCCTTAACATTCTTAGATCCAGGGCGATAAGTGACAACAAAATTAAACCTGGTAAAAAACAACGACCATCGAGCTTGTCTGGAATTCAGACGCTTAGCAGATTCCAAATACAGCAGGTTCTTGTGATCAGTAATGACGGTGACCGGGTGGACTGCCCCCTCCAAAAAGTGACGCCATTCTTCAAAAGCCAACTTAATGGCCAAAAGTTCCCTATTGCCGATATCATAATTCCTTTCGGCGGACGACAATTTCTTAGAAAAGAAAGCGCACGGATGCCATTTACCAGGGACGGACCCTGGGACAATATTGCACCCACCCCTACGTCAGACGCATCCACCTCCACAATGAACGGCTGAGATGCATCTGGTTGGATGAGAACGGGTGCTGAAGCAAAACATTTTTTCAAAGAGGAAAAAGCTTGGCAAGCTTTGTCCGACCATTTAGAAAAATCCGTCCCTTTTCTTGTCATGTCAGTGAGAGGTTTGACAACAGATGAGAAATTACAAATAAATTTCCGGTAGTAGTTAGCAAACCCCAGAAAACGCTGCAGAGCCTTAAGATCCTCTGGCTGATCCCATTCAAGCACTGCTCTCACCTTTTCAGGGTCCATACGGAAACCGGAGGCTGACACCAAGAAACCCAAAAACTGAAGTTCCTGTACGGCGAATACACACTTTTCCAGTTTGGCGTATAGTTTATTGTCTCGCAAGATCTGCAACACCTGTCTCACATGCTCCTGGTGAGACACAAGATCTGGCGAGTAAATTAAAATGTCATCCAAATATACGACCACAAACAGCCCCACCAGATGACGAAAAATGTCATTAACAAAATGTTGGAATACTGCTGGTGCAGTAGTCAGACCAAAAGGCATGACAAGGTTCTCATAATGTCCCTCCGGCGTGTTAAACGCCGTTTTCCACTCATCCCCCTCTTTTATCCTAATCAGATTATACGCCCCCCTGAGATCCAATTTAGAGAACCATTTTGCGCCAACAATTTGATTGAAGAGATCAGGAATCAGAGGGAGTGGATACGGATCTCGAACAGTAATCCGATTAAGTTCGCGGAAATCCAAGCAAGGGCGTAGGCCTCCATCTTTCTTCTTCACAAAGAAGAACCCCGCGGCCACTGGGGAAGATGAAGGTCTAATATGCCCTTTAGCCAGACTTTCCGAAATATAATCTTTCATAGCCTGCCTCTCAGGACCAGAAAGGTTATATAACCTAGCTTTAGGTAACTTAGCATCAGGAAGTAAATTAATAGAGCAGTCATACACACGATGAGGAGGCAACTCCTGACACCCCTCCTCAGAGAACACATCCCCAAAGTCCTCCAAAAAAGGAGGCAAAGTACTAGGCACGACCGCACTGATGACTGTGTTCATGCAGTTACTTTTGCAAAACTCACCCCATTGGCTTATCTCTCTGGACTGCCAATTAATCACAGGGTTATGTTTAACCAACCAAGGAAGTCCCAACACAATAGGAGTAGGTAGACCCTCCAACACATAACAAGATAATAGTTCCCTATGTATTGCCCCTACCCGAAGGTCAATGTTATGAACCTCATGAACAAAGCTACCTTGGCCGAGAGGCCTGGCGTCAATGGAGAATATAGGGATCGGTTTGACCAATACACTCAGATGCATACCTTGAGCCTGAGCAAACTGAGCGTCAACCAGATTAGCCCCGGACCCACTATCAAGAAGAACAGAAAATCTCTCCACTCTCGTACCAACCACCACCTCCACTGGTACAAGGAACTGAGAAGAACTAGCGGACGAAATACATACTCCCAGGTTGTCGTCCACCACACAACCTGGGATTAACAGTTTTCCGGCGACTTCTTGCTCAACAAGGCACGGGACGGACATCCCCCAACAAAATGTCCCTCTTTCCCGCAGAAGAAACACCTTCTAGTCCTGCGGCGTACCGCCAATCCCCTCCTACGAAATGATGTCCCTCCCAACTGCATAGGCTCATCCGAACAGACAAGGGGAACCTCAACATAAGGGACTTTAGTGGTAGGTGGAGAAACAACAGGGAGTGGAGTTACCTCACCCCTCTCCCGAAGCCGTCTATCAGTACGGATAGCCAGGGCCATAGCAGCCTCCAGTGATGGAGGAGAATCATACTGAGCCAAAACGTCCTTTAATTTGTCAGAAAGCCCATGACAAAACTGGCTCCTAAGAGCTGGGTCATTCCACTGAGTATCTGTGGCCCATCTACGGAACTCAGAAGCAAATTCCTCCGCCGGACGATCTCCCTGCTGTATCTTACGTAATTTTGTCTCAGCAAGAGAGACCCGATCTGGTCATCATATACCAAACCCAGGGCAGTAAAAAATCGATCTACTGACTGTAGAGCCGGGGATCCCGGAGGAAGGGAAAATGCCCAGGATTGAGGGTCCCCTTGTAGGAGCGAGATAACAATTCCCACTCTCTGCTCTTCACTCCCTGATGATCGAGGCCGAAGCCGAAAATACAATTTACATGCTTCCCTGAAGGTAAAAAATTTGTCTCGCCCACCAGTGAACCTGTCCGGGAGAGCAACCTTAGGTTCAACTCTGGTTTGCTCCAGGGAGACAAAACTTTGGACTTAATGTCCGTCAGCTCCATGGATAATCCCTGCAACTGCAGAGCCAGCTGGGCTACTGGATCCATGGCAACTGGGAATAATTTTAATGGCCAGTGAAAATGTCACGCGGTCTTATGATATGTGTACGATGTCAGTAAACTATTCTTAAAAGAACAACACTCTATACAACATATAGATTAGCAACATAAGCATGTAAATATAGAATAGATTTACCTGACACGATATCCGTTGAACTCAGGGTTAATCTTGAGGACTTGATACACTGTCACAGGAAAGAAGAGGACCGGGGGTCTAACCTGACCCTAAACTGGGGTCCTAACTAATCCCTCACCTTGGAGGTACTGATAATGGTTCAGAGGTCCAAGTCTCCAGCCTAACCCTGTCTCCTATCAGTCCCTGAACCCTGTAATCAGTCCTAAGAAGGATTCTGATTACCACCAAAGGGATATGGGCTGATCTCTGCTAAATACACAGATTAGAAATATAAGACAGACTGGAGAAAACACAGACTTGCATACACACTCAAACACAGAAGGAACATAAATGATCTGGGATATTAAACTCTAAGAAAGGTGAGCTTAAAACAACTAAGGAGCTCTTTAACTTTAAGTCTATACAGATACAATCCTATCTGTGGTCTGCATGAAGAATTTCACTGGCAACTCCCAAACAGACAACCAGAGATTTAAAGGAAACCAATCAACAAATAATTAATTGCAGCCGGGAGAGACTGCACCCATTCCCAGAACTGAGCACAGACAGAATTAACTCCCTAACTGCCAAACACAAAGAAACAGCAACTCAGCTGTGAGAAGTCAGAATGTGCAACCGCGACGATCTTCGTGGCGATGCACACATGACAGCTGCGTTCCCGCAGTTAATAGGCATGTGACTAAGAAGATAATGCAGTTTTACTGCATCTAATGATAGTGAAATGTAAATTTACGCTGCGGAGACTGAGCGTCTCCACATGGTAAATAGACATGCTGCACTCTGGAAAGACGAGTGGCATGTCCATCTCCGCAGGGAAGCCAGAGGCGTTCGTGCACGCATAGTGGAGCTGGTATTCTTGAAATCTCATCCACTATGTTGTAACATCTGGCCGCTGAGAGTTTGACACTGCGGATGTACACAGTGTCCAACTTGCAGCGTTTACTGACCGTGGGAACATACCCTTATAGGACACACAAGCTGTTATGTACAGTTATATGAAAAAGTTTGGGCACCCCTATTAATCTTAAGCTTAATGTTTGATAAAAATTGGTGTTTTTGCAACAGCTATTTCAGTTTTCTATATCTAATAACTATTGGACACAGTAATGTTTCTGCCTTGAAATGAGGTTTATTGTACTAGCAGAACATGTGCAATCTGCATTCAAACTAAATTTGACAGGTGCATAAGTATGGGCACCCTTATCATTTTCTTGTTTTAACCCCTTACTGCCATCCGACGTACTATCCCGTCCATGGTACCTGGGCCCGTATGACCATGGACGGGATAGTACGTCCCAGCGATCGGACGCGCTCCCGGGGGGAGCGCAGCCGATCGCGGCCGGGTGTCAGCTGATTATCACAGCTGACACCCGGCACTATGTGTCAGGAGCGGTCACGGACCGCTCCCGGCACATTAACCCCTAGCACACCGCGATCAAACATGATCGCGGTGTACTGGGGGCACAGGGGAGGATCGCGCAGGGTGGGGGCTCCCTGCGCGCTCCCCTGAGACCCTCAGAGCAGCGCGATGTGTCGCGCTGTTCCGAGGGTCCGTCCTCCCTCCAGGTCCCCGGATCCAAGATGGCGCCGGGGTCCTGCAGGGAGGCGGCTTCCTCAGTGCCTGCTGAGAGCAGGCACTGAGAAGCCTGCAGCGATGCCAGAGCGATCGCTGGTGTGACAGAGTGCTGTGCACACTATCACACCAGCGATCTGCTAAAATACAGTGATGTCCCACCCTGGGACAAAGTAAAAAAGTTAAAAAAAAAAATAAAAATTGTTTAAAAAAATCATAAAAAAAAAAAAAAAAAATATTCCCCAATAAATTCATTTTTTCCTGCAAATAAAAAAACAAAAACAATAAAAGTATATTGCCGCGTCCGTAACGACCCCCCTATAAAACTGTCCCACTAGTTAACCCCTTTAGTGAACCTCTTAAAAAAATAAAAAAAAACAAAGCAAAAAATCAATGCTTTATCATCATACCGCCGAACAAAAAGTGGAATAACACGCGATCAAAAAGACGGATAAAAATAAACATGGTACCGCTGAAAACGTCATCTTGTCCCGCAAAAAACGAGCCGCCATACAGCATCATCAATGAAAAAATAAAAAAGTTATAGCTCGCAGAATAAAGCGATGCAAAAATAATAATTTTTTATTAAAAATTGGTTTTATTCTATAAAAGCGCCAAAACATAAAAAAATGATATAAATGAGGTATCGCCATAATCGTACTGACCCAAAGAATAAAACTGCTTTATCAATTTTACCACACGCGGAACGGTATAAACGCCTCCCCAAAAGAAATTAATGAATTGCTGATTTTTGTTCATTCTAACCTCCCAAAAATCGAAATAAAAAGCGATCAAAAAACGTCACGTGCTCAAAAATGGTACCAACTTGTCCCGCAAAAAATAAGACCTCACATGACTCTGTGGGCCAAAATATGCAAAAATTATAGCTCTCAAAATGTGATGATGCAAAAACTATTTTTTGCAATAAAAAGCGTCTTTTAGCGTGACAGCTGCCAATCATAAAAACCCGCTATAAATAGTAAATCAAACCCCCTTTATCACCCCCTTAGTTAGGGAAAAATAATAAAAAAAAAAAAAGTATTTATTTCCATTTTCTCATTAGGGTTAGGGTTGCAGCTAAAGTTAGGGTTGCCGCTAAAGTTAGGATTAGGGTTGGGATTAGGGTTATGGGTGTGTTAGGGTTAGGTTTGTGGTTAGAGTTGGGTCTAGGGTTAGGGGTGTGTTGGGGTTAGGGTTGGAGTTAGAATTGGGGGGTTTCCGCTGTTTAGGCACATCAGGGGCTCTCCAAATGTGACATGGCGTCTGATCTCCATTCCAGCCAATTCTGCATTGAAAAAGTCAAACGGTGCTCCTTCACTTCTGAGCTCTGCCATGCGTCCAAACAGTAGTTTACCCCCACATATGGGGCATCAGTGTACTCTGGACCCCAAGAGTTATTGTGTAATTTGTCCTATTTCTTCTGTTACCCTTGGGAAAATAAAAAACTGGGGGTAAAAATATCATATTTTTTTTAAAAAAAAAAATGATTTTTTGTTTTTACGACTGTACGTTATAAACTTCTGTGAAGCACTTGGGGCTTCATAGCGCTCACCACACATCTAGATAAGTTCCTTGTGGGGTCTATTTTACAAAATGGGTCACTTGTGGGGGGTTTCCACTGTTTAGGCGCATCAGGGGCTCTCCAAATGCGACATGACGCCCCCAGACCATTCCATCAAAGTCTGCAATCCAAAACGTCACTACTTCCCTTCCGAGCCCCAACGTGTACCCATACAGTAGTTTTCTCCCACATATTGGGTATCAGCGTATTCATGACAAATTGGACAACAACTTTTGGGGTCCAATTTCTCCTGTTACCCTTGTGAAAATAAAATATTGGGGACGAAAAAATCATTTTTGTAAAAAAAAAAAAAAAAAGATTTTTATTTTACAGCTGTACGTTATAAACTTCTGTGAAGCACTTCGGGGTTCAAAGTGCTCACCACACATCTAGATACGTTCCTTGAGGGGTCTAGTTTCCAAAATGAGGTCACTTGTGGGGGGTTTCCACTGTTTAGGCAGATCAGGAGCTCTCCAAACACGACATGGCATCCAGCCAATTCTGTGTTGAAAAAGTCGAACGGCGCTCCTTCCCGACCAAACTCTGCCATGCACCTAAACAGTGGTTTACCCCCACATATGGGGTATCAGCGTACTCAGGACAAATTGCACAATAACTTTTTGAGTCTTGTTACCCTTGGGAAAATAAAAATTGGGGTGAAAAGATCATTTTTGTAGAAAAAATATGATTTTTTAATTTTACGGCTCTACGTTATAAACTTGTGTGAAGCACTTTAGGGTTCAAATTGCTCACCAAAGATCTAGATAAGTTCCTTAGGGGGTCTAGTTTCCCAAATGGGGTCACTTGTGGGGGGTTTCCACTGTTTAGGCACATCAGGGGCTCTCCAAATGCAACATGGCGTCCAATCTCAATTCCAGCCAATTTTGGTTGGAAAAAGTCAAATGGTGCTCCTTCCATTCCGAGCTCTGCTGTGCGCCCAAACAGTGGTTCCCCCCCACATATGGGGTATCAGCGTACTCAGGACAAATTGGACATCAACTTTTGTGGTCCAATTTCTCCTGTTACTATTGGGAAAATAAAAAATTAGTGACTAAAAGATAATTTTTGTGGGAAAAAAATAGGATTTTTTATTTTCATGCTCGGGCATTATAAACTTGTGTGAAGCACTTGGGGTTCAAAGTGCTCACCAAAGATCTAGATAAGCTCCTTAGGGGGTCTAGTTTCCAAAATGGGGTCACTTGTGGGGGTTTCCACTGTTTAGGCACATCTGGGGCACTGCAAAGGGAACATGACTCCCATCAACGTCTGCATTCCAAAACGTTACTACTTCCTTTCCAAGCCCTGTCGTGCGCCCAAACAGTTTCCCCCCCCCCACATATGGGGTATCAGCGTACTCAGGACAAATTGGACAACAACTTTTGGGGTCCAATTTCCTTGGGAAAAATCAAAAATTTGGGACTAAAAAATCATTTTTGTGGAAAATTGTTTTTTTTATTTTTCAGACCCAGGCATTATAAACTTTTGTTAAACACTTGGGGGTTCAATGTGCTCACAACAGATCTAGATAAGTTCCTTAGGGGGTCTAGTTTCCAAAATGGTGTCACTTGTGGGGGTTTCCACTGTTTAAGCACATCAGGGGCTCTCCAAACACGACATGGGGCCAATCTCATTTCCAGCCAATTTTAGTTAGAAAAAGTCAAACGGCGCTCCTTCCCTTACGAGCTCTGCCGTGTGCCCAAACAGTGGTTTTCCTCCACATATGGGGTATTGGCGTACTCAGGAGAAATTGCACAACAATTTTATCTGTCTATTTGCTTCTTTTACCCTTGTGAAAATAAAAAGAAAGTTTGTAATAGATCATTTTTGTGGCTAAAAAGTTAAATATTCATTTTTTCCTTCCACGTTGCTTCAGCTCCTGTGAAGCACCTAAAGGGTTAATAAACTTCTTGAATGTGGTTTTGAGTACCTTCAGGGGTGCAGTTATTAGAATGGTGTCACTTTTGGGTATTTTCTGCTATATAGACCCCTCAAATTGACTTCAAATATGAGGTGGTCCCTAAAAAAAATGGCTTTGTAAATTTTGTTGTAAAAATGAGAAATCGCTGGTCAACTTTTAACCCTTATAATTTCCTAACAAAAAAAAAATTTGGTTCCAAAATTGTGCTGATGTAAAGTAGACATGTGAGAAATGTTATTTCTTAACTATGTTGTGTGACATATTTCTCTGTTTTAAGGGAATAAAAATTCAGTTTGAAAATTGCTAAATTTTCAAAATTTTCGCCATATTTTCATTTTTTTCAAAAATAATCGCAAGTTATATGGAAGAAATTTTACCACTAATGTGAAGTACAATATGTCACGAGAAAACAATCTCAGAATCGCGAAGATCCGTTGAAGCGTTCCAGAGTTATAACCTCATAAAGAGACAGTGGTCAGAATTGTAAAAATTGGCCCGATCATTAACGTGCAAACCACCCTTGGGGGTTAAGGGGTTAAATACTCCTACCTACTTTGTACTGACTTACTAAAGCACTTTTTTTGGTTTTGTAACCTCATTGAGCTTTGAACTTCATAGCCAGGTGTATGCAATCATGAGAAAAGCTACTTAAAGTGGCCACTTGCAAGTTGTTCTCCTGTTTGAATCTCCTCTGAAGAGTGGCATCATGGGCTCCTCAAAACAACTGTCAAATGATCTGAAAACAAAGATTATTCAACATAGTTGTTCAGGGGAAGGATATAAAAAGCTGTCTCAGAGATTTAACCTGTCAGTTTCCACTGTGAGGAACATAGTAAGGAAATGGAAGCACACAGGGACAGTTCTTGTTAAGGCCAGAAGTGGCAGGCCAAGAAAAACATTAGAAAGGCAGAGAAGAAGAATGGTGAGATCAGTCAAGGACAATCCTCAGGCCACCTCCAGAGAGCTGCAGCATCAACTTGCTGCAGATGGTGTCACTGTGCATCGGTCAACTATACAACGCACTTTGCACAAGGAGAAGCTGTATGGGAGAGTGATGCGAAAGAAGCCGTTTCTGCAAGCACGCCACAAACAGAGTCGGCTGAGGTATGCAAAAGCACATTTGGAGAAGCCAATTTCTTTTTGGAAGAAGGTCCTGTGGACTGATGAAACCAAGATTGAGTTGTTTGGTCATACAAAAAGGTGTTATGCATAGCGTCAAAAAAACACAGCATTCCAAGAAAAAACACTTGCTACCCACAGTAAAATTTGGTGGAGGTTCCATCATGCTTTGGGGCTGTGTGGCCAATGCCGGCACCGGGAATCTTGTTAAAGTTGAGGGACTCATGGATTCCACTCAGTATCAGCAGATTCTTGACAATAATGTTCAAGAATCAGTGACAAAGTTGAAGTTACGCAGGGGATGGATCTTTCAGCAAGACAATGATCCAAAACACTGCTCCAAATCTACTCAGGCATTCATGCAGAGGAACAATTACAATGTTCTGGAATGGCCATCCCAGTCCCCAGACCTGAATATCATTGAACACCTGTGGGATCATTTGAAGAGGGCTGTCCAGCTTGGCGACCATCAAACTTAACTGAACTGGAATTGTTTGTAAAGAGGAATGGTCAAAAATACCTTCATCCAGGATCCAGGAACTCATTAAAAGCTGCAGGAAGCGACTAGAGGCTGTTATTTTGCAAAAGGAGGATCTACTAAATATTAATGTCACTTTTCTGGTGAGGTGCCCATACTTATGCACCTGTCAAATTTTGTTTGGATGCAGATTGCACATTTTCTGTTAGTACAATAAACCTCATTTCAAGACAGAAACATTACTGTGTCCAATAGTTATTAGATATATCAAACTGAAAAAGCTGTTGCAAAAACACCAATTTTTATAAAACATTAAGCTTAAGATTAATAGGGATGCCCAAACTTTTTCATATAACTGTATATATAATCTTTAGAGACCATGGTCTTTACTTACATTGTTGTTAATGGGTCTTACACTAGCCCCACGCCATAGTCATTTAGACTCTACTTTTAATAGGGGTTATCTTGTGGTGCTGCTTTGTTCTTGATGTGGGGACGCCCACTACGTATACTACATACTGTATTACATATGTGTGTTTACATATGTTTTATTGAAGATTATTCACATGTTCATAACCATCTATACTTGCACACACTAGAGTTCAAAGCTCTTGTGATCTCTCGCAGCTAGCCACTTGTTAGTGTTGCAAATTCACTGTATTTGTACCATGGAAATATATGTATATCACTCTCCTGTGATATTTTTTATGTGGTTTTAATTGTCTGTCTTTTGGTGTAAAAAAGTGTTTATATTTTGCATATTATATACTCCAGGTGTGCTTATCATACTGCATGGTCTTTTTCCTCTCTTGATACACCAGAGAGGAGCCAGAAGATGGCAGCGTCTGATTTCGCCTACTCCTGCACTGATTAGAAGCACTTCACCTTAATATTTTTTTTTCATAAATTTATCTTTATTAAGGTTTAAAAAGGGCAAACACCAGGTGCTAGTTGTGCCACAAGTAGTAGGTCAAACATGACCACATAACCATAACAATAAACAGTATTGTAACAACCCTGCTGGCATCACTGCATGGCCTCCCATTCCCCACATACCTACTTGCTCACTGCTCCAGGTCATGCTGTGATTTCTGTCTGCTGCCAGCTCCATGTTCTGTGCCTCTTGCTTTCTATCTGCTCTCTGCATGTCTCCTGGCTGTGTACAATAGGGGGGCGGTGCCAGAACTCTCTGGTTCTTATGGAGTCAGGGTGAAACCTGACTGACCAATTAACATTAGCCCTCAAGTATTTAGGGCAGCTCCACTCTGTGGATCTTGCCTGTGCAATGTGTTAACTCAGTTAGTATCTAGCTACTGAGGTGCTAGGTCTTGCTTTGTGTTGCCTTGGAGGCTTCACTCCTAGCTTTGCCTTGTACCTGTTTGTCCGCCCTCCAGGAGGCAGAATATCCTGGTCTCTGTGCTATTGCTCCTGACCTTGTCTTATACTTGTCCTTGCCGCCCTCCAGGAAGCAGAATATCCTGGCCCCTGTGTCTTTGTCCCTGTACCTTGTCTTATGTAATTTCATTGTCTGAACTCTGTCCTACCTGTATTTTAATCTCCTTGTCTGTGGTTTCTTTCCCTGCTGTGTTGTGCCCTGTGTTCTCTCTTATTCACTTTCTGTTTCTTGTCTGCACTCCTGCGGTGCTGCTCTGTTCCACTCTGCTTTACTCCTGCGCTGCAATAATCTCTTGTTGAAGCTCCACTATGCATATCTTGCGATTCCACACTGCTTAAATCCTGCAGCTGCAGAACCTCTTGCTGCAGCTTCTCTCCGCATACCTTGCGGTTCCGCTTTGCTTTGCTCCTGCAGCTGCAGAACCTCTTTCTGCTCTACAGTCCTCCCGCAGCGTTGCGGTTCTCCTCCTGTGTGAACAGGCCTCTACCTGTTCCTCCATACACCATGCCTTCCAGTCAGTTCCAGTATCTGCATTTGCTGTGTGAACAGGTCTCTACTTGTTCCTCCATACACCATACCTTCAAGTCAGTTCCAGTATCTGCATTTGCTGTGTGAACCTGTTCCTCCATACACCATTCCATCCAGTCAGTATCAGTACCTGCATTTGCTGTGTGAACAGGTCTCTACCCATCCCTCCATATACCGTTGCTTCCAGCCAGTACCCGTACCTGCACTTGCTGTGTGAACAGGACCCTACCCTGTGTCTCATCCGTGCCTGCCAGCCCTGTGTCTCATCTGTGCCTGCAAGCCCTGTGTCTCATCCGTGACTGCAAGCCCTGTGTCTCATCCGTGCCTGCCAGCCCTGTGTCTCATCCGTGCCTGCCAGCCCTGTGTCTCATCCGTGCCTGCCAGCCCTGTGTCTCATCCGTGCCTGCCAGCCCTGTGTCTCATCCGTGTCTGCCAGCCCTGTGTCTCATCCGTGCCTGCCAGCCCTGTGTCTCATCCATGCCACCGTCTTCCCAAGTGGGATCAGCAGCCACAGCCAGACACCACCCTAGAGTGGCACCTGGCAGCTGCCTGCCGCACAAGCCTGACCTCACCTTCAGAGGTTCCAGTGAAGACCGAGGCAGCTGTCCTAGTCACACCCCTTCCAGGGTAGTCTGGTTTGTGGCACAGAGGGGCCACAACTTCCTGACTGGTGGGCGTGAGCGTGTCAAGTATTTCCAAAACATTTGATAACAAAATGAAAAAAGTAAACGCAATCCAAGGTAGACTCGCTGGTAGTACATTGGTTTACCGTATTTTAGGATCTGCCGGCGTGGTGACTCAGACTTAAACATTAAGTCATTACATATTCATGTGAATTAGCAAAAAGGGGTAATAAAAGAAAAAACAAAAAGAAGTTAATACCAAAAAACACAAATACACACAAAGACAAAGGGAAGTGGGGGAAGGGATGTATGGGTAAGAGGGTAAGGGTAACATCAGAGACGCTCCTGAGGTATAAACTTATTTCTCCTCTATAAGGTCAAGATAATTGATGGAAGATTTAAACTCCAGCCAGTAGAACAATGTTTTATAAAATTTATTATGGGAGTTATTGATTGTGGAGGTGAGCTCCTCCATTAACATAATCTCATTTAGCACTTCACCTTCATATTAAACGGTGAAAATTTATTTTAGCAGTGCAGGGGTTAATCTGCTCAGTTGAGAGCTCCAGGAAGCTTTCCTGCGTTAAGGCTCTCAGCTGTGCACTGTTAGCCATTCCTGTCTCCGATATTATCTGGGTCCTGGCTAGCACTCATTGTCAGAGCTAGCTTATGCTGCATGGCTGGATGTTGTTAGTGGTTATTACTGGAGGAGTTTGGTGGATTCATCTGTGACTGTTGCTAGGTTTTGAGTGCGTAACAATTCCCTCTCTTCTCCTACTTTGGCTTAACCCTATCTTCCACTCCAAAGTATTTACCTTTGCTATTTATGTGTATATTTGTATGATTGGTATTTTCATTTATTCCTGTTCATATTACCTTGTTAGTCTGGTTGGTGTATTACAGTACACTAATACTCCCCTCTCCTTGGGTGGGGGAAGGGAACAGACTGAGGGCAGATTCAGAAGCTAAGGCAAGGTACATAGCCCCGGCATCTTTACCATCAGAAGTAATCTGGGGAAAAGGGAGCCCCAAGCATTAGGGACAGGGAAGGAACTCCTGTCCTAGGACACTCGCCAACAGATTCGTGACAGTCATGCTCCCCTTAGTTTGGGCAACATGAAAATGTGACGGGTTCCCAATAAAATTCAGCTATAAAGTATATACAGTGGGGAAAATAATTATTTGATACACTGCCGATTTTGCAAATGTTTCCATCTACAAAGAATGGAAAGGACTGTTATTTTTATCATGGTAGACTTCAACTGTGAGAGAAAGAAACTAAAAATGAAAATTAGAAAATCATATTGTATGATTTTTAAATAATTACAGTGGGTATGGAAAGCATTCAGATCCCTTTAAATTTTTCACTGTTTGTTACATTGCAGCCATTTGGTAAATTCAAAAAAGTTCATTTCTTTTCTCATTAACGTACTCTGCACCACATCTTGACTGAAAAAAACAGAAATGTAGAAATTTTGCTAATTTATTAAAAAAAAATCTATATAAGATCTCAGAGCTTACAGTGCATGTCAGACCAAATGAGAATCATGAGGTAAAAGGAACTGGCCAAGGAGTTCAGAGACACAGGAGTGAAAAACTTGTTGCTTTACTCCCAAGAAGACTAATGGCTGTACTAGTTCAAAAGGGTGCTTCTACTCAATACTGAGCAAAGGGTCTGAATACTTATTGTAATGAATGGAAGCGGAGGCACAGGTGGTGAAGTTCACATTCGTTTATTGCTTTATGAGTGGAACCTCGGGACCACGGTACGTGGGGCTCCGAAGGGGGCGTGACTAAGTGAGCCCCAGGCACCCATAGTAAAACTCCTCGAACAGGGTCAGAATGGAATGCCTGGGGGACACAGGTGCTACCTCCAGTTAGACCCTGGACACGTGGCAGTTGTCCCAGGGTGACAGACGGAGAGACAATATTAATGGATATGATGGAGCTGACCAGCGGATTCCGGGTATTCGGGTAGAAGCTGGCACTGGTAGCAATCGGCGGGTTCCCGGTATTCGGGACAGAATGGTCCACAAAGAAGCACAGAAAATTGTCTGACAAGGATCATAATTTTGGACCAAACTCACCAATGCAAATCTATGGAACTGTGAAAATATCGGACAGCACTCGGATGCCATGCGTGAGCACTCTTTTTCATGTATTGTTTGATAAAAGAAGCTTAAGAAACTGCAATAACTTTCTTTTTCATCTGAGAAAAACTGATGTGACCAAGACTATAATGATAGTAATCAAAAGCACTGATGAAACTTGGACCAGTTTTGCACATATTTCTTCACTCGCTTCACCTCACTACCGACTTCTGCTGCATACCACTGCACGGCCACCAGCATTCCAAGCCATGCTGGACCACACTACACCACACAAAGTCAAAGTGCAGCCACCACCATGCCAAGCACTGCTCCTGTTTGGACTTCCTGCACCCCTGCTTGGACCTCCACCCTTGCTTTCACCGCAACCACCTCCAGGGACGCCACCAACACCGAGCTGCAGCTGGGAGACCATCATTCTCTATTCAGGGCCACGGACCCAGGCAGGAGGTCTACCAGCCCACGGAGGTCTCCCAGCACACGGTGGTCCCCAAGCACTTGGAGCTCAAGCCAAAGGAGCTCCACAAGCACCAGGAGGTCCCCAAGCCACAGGAGGTCCCCAAGCACCAGGTCTCCAAGCCAAAGGAGTTCCAAAAAAAGTAAAAAGAATGGACGAAGAGTCCACAAAAAATTAGAGACTTTTGTGCTCCATCCCCCCTCAACTCCCACTGTGTCTGACCCGCTGCCTTCCCCCACCACTTTCGTCGCCCCTTCCCCTCAAACCTTCTTCGTCGCCCACCCAAAGTCAATCCTCGTCCCTACACACCCCCAAGTACCCTCATCTTCCCCCAAACGTCGGCCCGGTAAATTTTTTTTTTTGTGAGTCTTGTCAAATAAATGTACCTTTTTTTTCCCCAACTGTTTGGTTTAATTGTGTCTTTCGCCGCCTACACACACTGCGCCGTACACACTGCGCCGTACATTCACCCAGAGCACTGCATTTCCCTCTCAGTCTACTGAGCCAGATTCTGACCCTGATGAAACTCAGGTTCCCCTTCCCGCATACTATACCACCTTACACGGTGACACAGAGGAAGGTGCAGATGAA
>JARQOD010006381.1:0-43152 GCA_033576555.1 Oophaga sylvatica
TCCAGACGTCTGCTCTGTCCGACGACAGGAAACCGACTATATAAAATCACTCAACAAACATACACCCTGACCACTCCCTCACAAGTAACTACACTACCCTAAGGGTGTGTCTAGTGTATGTTGAGTGAATGGGTATTGAGCATTAAACTGCTGTCTCGCCACACACTCTCCAGGGTACTGCGTGTGCCTAACACCAGGGCTACACATTCCCCCATGGTAAAAGACAGCACTCCCGGGCTGTAAAATACAAAGAGACAGTTTTGTTTATGCATGAAAACATCAACAATAAACATTAATTCGTCCCATCCGGGAGGTGAGGATGTCTTGAACGTTGCAAACAACAAAACATTATAGAAAAATACAAATATTAAATAGCATTCAATAAATATACAGTATTCTTGTGAAGGACCCGCACCAAACCTTCAACGTGGGTCCTGGGTGGGCTGCAGGACATCCGAATGCAGACCTCACTCAGTGCCACACCACACGGGTTTTTGTATTCAGAGGTAGTTGTGCTGGTTTTATGTAAAACCAAGATAAAGCACCGAAGCGCAACTATATACAAATAAGTTCTGGGCTGGCACAGTCCTCAACCTCAAAGTCCATTGTAAAACAAAGACACATTATAAAATCACATTATAATAATAAAGTGCAAACTTTTTCTGATTACCCAGCCGGGCATTCTACTGGTAGAAATATATATATGCATTATATACATTATACTCTTCAACTTGTGCAAAAATTTGTAAACATACTTGAACTTTCTACAACTTTACTTATGGTAGACCCTATATGGATCTCACCGATTCTTCTTTACTATTTATTCATTTTCACATACATTTTCCACCCCGGGGGCTGGAACAATGCGGTGTTCCCTAGATCCCAGAACTAACAAGTCATGCGCTGCTATTAGGGTCTGGGTCGCCACAGTTCTCGTGCGAACCTCTAGGGGCGCAACGGGTACATTCTCCTTGCGAGAACCCCGATTGCGTTTCAATCACAGTTAACGATATGGACCGTGTCATGGATTGCGATTGAGACTGGGTCGCATATTGCGATGTAGAGATTGCTTTAATTTGCGATGAGCCTGCAGGGGGCGATGCTGGGGCACGGCCGGATGCTGCTTGAGCTGGAGACGGGGACGCTGCGGTAGTGGTGACGTTACCTGCGTCGGGGACGGGGTCACGGACGATGGTGACGTTAAGGGCATACCATCCCTTCATTCCCCAGTGCCGTGTGTACGTGACAATGTCTCCATTAACTAAGTCCCTCCCGGGATGGCCTTGCGGTAGGTGGGATTCTACGTCCCTGCGACTAACAAAGACCCCTGGGTAGAGGCCCGGTTCACGGATGAAGCCCCAGCCCTTCCGGAGCTGGAACTCAGTCACACACCCCTGCCGCCGCGGTTCCCTCAGGGTACCTTTCTCTCTCCGGACACTCTCCTTGTCCGCGATCAGCTCTGCATGTTGCCGCTGCCGGTTCCGCTGAGCTTCCCGCTCTTCCTCCTGCTGGCGTTTCTGCTTCTCCTCACGACGCTGCCACTCATGTTCCCACTGGGCGGTGTAGGCGACGTCATCCAGGCGCGCCATCTCGTCCCAGTCCACGTCTGGTAACGACGGACAGGACCCCTCCGGTGTCCCTGCCGGGGATCGATCATCTGCCGCGGCCTCCTGGCCGGGCGGGCGTTCCGGAACTGGCGGTACCTCCTCAACCTCCTTCGCCTCCACCGCTTCACCGGTGGGATCAGGATGGGTACTTTCGGGGGCAGCCTCCGGTTGCTCCTTTGCCTTGGGCAGCAGAAGTTTTGGTAACTCCAGACGTAGGGGATCATCGAAGGGAGAGATCACCGCGTCCCACAGCCTCCGCTGCTCCAGGGTACGCCGGCGTCTCTCAATCTCTTCAAATCCAAGTTGTGGCGAAATCATCTTCTTCAGGCGTGCATTTTCTTCTTTTATTTCTAGCAACGCCTGCTGCAGGTGCAGGACCACGGATGACTCCGGTGCTGGTGGCAGCTTGGCTGGGGCACGGGGCCTGCCTTCCTCCGCTTCCCTGCTCGGCTGCACACGTCCTGCTTCCATGATGTTCCAGAAGAGTCTTTCTTCTTCCTCCAGAGACGTCCGGTCTCTTCCGTGGAGGCGGGGTTTGCGTCTCCTCCTCTTTGCAGGAAAGGTGAAGAGGAGGCGGACCTCCTTTGCTGTAGGGCAGGATCGCATATTGTAATAGCACTTTGAGAGGGCAGGCATCTTCTTCGCGCCACAGGGGGGTACACGCCCACGAAGGTACGCCCACCTTCTTCTCCAGCGCCTGAGGGCGCGAATATGGCGACAAAGATGGCGATTTTTGGCGCCAAAAGTGCAAACAGTCCTTTTCACAAAAGCAATTCCATAGGCACACAGGGCTCGCAATTTTGCGAGTTTCGCATTCTGTTCGTGACGCCAATTTGTCTCGACCCGCCACCACAATTGTGGGTTACCAGGGCAATGGGGTACTCAGAGCCGAGCCCATGGAAGTCTATGGGGATTGTCACAGGTAGCGGTGGCTCGGTCTGTGGCCCTGGCGGTCTGGCGTATGTTGGGGGGTATATTTACAGGGGATAGATTTATATACAGTTCGTGACGCCACCTGTAGTCTTCTGGTAATTTATACCAGCGCTGCTGCAGATCTCTGAGGGGATGGTGAGGCAGCTAGATGTCGGGTCCCCTACAGGTGGGACTGGTCCCTCAAAGTCTATGAAGTTAGTGAAGTCGGGTGCAGATAAATAACACAGTCTCACACGGTCAGCGTCTTTCCATACCTTTACTTGTAAGATGTTCAGGCAGGTCCCAGGGAGGCTGATCCAAGGAGAGTGTATTTTGAGACAGCAGCTGGACAAGTTAGGGGCCTCCTTTACTTTCAACACGATGAGTACAACCAGCCTGAAGCGTAGTTCCCTCAATAACTCCAGCTAATCCATAGCTGTACTGCCCAGTCAGTTTTGTGGTAGGGGCCTTCCTGTGAGAAAGCTGAATTCTTATCTTGTCGTGCACTGACTCAAAGTCTTCACTTCCCCTGACCCCAGTTACGTACTGACTATTTGGGGCTGTTTGCCGCGACCTAAGGTCCGGTAAATCCCTGGTTTTCTTACCACTATGCTTGAAGCTAATAGTGATCCTTCGGTCCCCAGTGACCGGTTACAATGTGCAGGACTTCTTCAATCCAAAAGCACTTTTCCAATAATCTTTCCACTGTGCCTTTCGCCTTGTCCTCGCTGGTAGCATAAACACTCACACTTGCAAAAAGTCATGTAATCACTTCCTTCTTCTCTTCCTTTAGAGTTAATTAACAGATTCTCAGTTATCCACAAGGCAGGAGCACGTCTCTGAACCTTTCACTGTCCTTGAGACAGGTGACTGAAGTAATTCTGCACTAAGCTCTTCTTTCTTCTTCAATGTATTCAAGTGAGGTACAGCTCTGACTAGGCTGAGGTGAACTAGACCACCTGTACTAGCCTCCACTTTCTGAACTGATGAAGACCCAGGCTGGAATGCTTCCTCCCTCCTAGTTCCAGCTAGACTCCAGACGTCTGCTCTGTCCGACGACAGGAAACCGACTATATAAAATCACTCAACAAACATACACCCTGACCACTCCCTCACAAGTAACTACACTACCCTAAGGGTGTGTCTAGTGTATGTTGAGTGAATGGGTATTGAGCATTAAACTGCTGTCTCGCCACACACTCTCCAGGGTACTGCGTGTGCCTAACACCAGGGCTACACATATGTTTTCTGTCTGTTATGGTTTTCCAGGTCCTCCAGGCCATATGAAAGGTCCTCTAGTTTAAGCGTATAATCTGTTATGATATCTCTGTGAGCCTGTAGTTCTTGGAGTAAATCTTCCTGGGACTTCTCTACATCTTCTATTCGAGTAGTAAATTATTTCTGCAAGTTGTGAATTTCTTGTTTATAGGATTTTTCCAACCTGCATGCAAAACCTTCAAGGTCATTCTTTGTAGGGAGGGCTTTAATGTATTTACTGAGCTCTGCAAAGCTCATTTCTTCAGTAACTGCGTCTTCTCCATCATAATCATCTGGTACGTTTGTGAGAGAGCAGTCTGTTATTGTTGTCCCTCCAGTAGGGGAAATTTCTCGAGTGACCATTTGGGATGTTGCAGACCTTGTGTTTCTGGCCTGTGGGGTGGTGTACAATAATAAATTATATTGTGGTACCATGTTAGCCAGAAAAATCGATGTGAATACTTTTCCGTCCAATTATGACAAGAGCATTCTTAAAGTGATACCTTTATTGGCTAACCAGAAAATTATATGTTTGCAAGCTTTCAGAGCTCAAAGGCTCCTTCTTCAGGCAAGATTACATTTGGAATAATAAGAAAGACACATTAGATGCTTACTATAGTAGGAAATTTGTTCAAGACCTGGGAGGTGTGATGCCTTCAAAAGATAAGCAAAGGAAATCGAATTAGCATTTTCTTACAAATGGAGAACTAGTGGGAATGTGTTCTTAGCTATCTGGAGTCCTTCTGGTGAAGGTGTGAACTGTGTCTATGTAGTGAACCATAAAACCGGGTGTTAAACCGGGTCTTTCTTATTATTCCAAATGTAATCTTGCCTGAAGAAGGAGCCTTTGAGCTCTGAAAACTTGCAAACATATAATTTTCTGGTTAGCCAATAAAGGTATCACTTTAAGAATGCTCTTGTCATAATTGGACGGAAAAGTATTCACATTGGCCTGTGGGGTGGAATTTAAGTAATGCTTCATCTCCTCCGATGAGTCTCCTCTAAATGAGTTTGTGGTTCTTCTCTATGACCCGTCTAGATTTGCCCATAAATGTCTGCGGTTATTCTTCAATAATGACACTTTGAGAGAGCATGGGGGTAGGCTGACCAGTCTAACCGACTAGGCCCTTCATCTGCAAGCCCCTTCTAGGCTAAGTGTCTGTGAGGTGATATGGCTTGGAGGGTGTCTGCACCGATCAAAGTGGTGCATATACAGATAGCAGGAGCAGCTCTGTATAAGTGGTGTATATGGTATACTGAAACTGTCCACCCGATGTCAGCGTGACTTTAGAGTAATTTGATCCAACGTCTCTATAGCTGTTATACTGCAATCCTCTCCAAAAAATAAACTGCGATGATAGGGATATATGAGAGATAAGTAATGATAATGGAGAAAGTCAATGGAAAAAAATAAAATAATTATCAAAATTTACTACTATTCCAGGTATCGCCACTAGATGGAACCAGAGTCACAATAATGAAGGATGCTCCAGTTGAGTAAAATATAAAGTTCACAAAAAAGAAAGCCAAGTCTCTATCTTATTATATAAAGTATGACAAGTCCTGGGTTATAATATGTCACCTTGTACCAAGAAAAAAAAAAAAAAGGTTAGAGATGTGGCTTTTAGCTTTTTTGGAGATCCAGACTTGAATCCTGTGTGCTGGTAGGAAGGCTGTCAGCCCTGCAGAGTCCTCTGCGGGCTCCTGTGTGAAGCAGTTCTGCTGTAATGGCTGCCGGAGGGAAAGCAGAGGGTTGTACAGGGTCTCCGGAGCAGAAACAGAGGGGAGAGCTGTGATCCAGAGCCTTAGTAGTTATGCCTCAGGTCACAAGTTGGGGCTCCCTGCCGATGCGGCTTCCGTGCTGACAGTACAGATCACAATATATACCACAGTGAGCTCTATAGTTTATGTAATATGAGATTGGCTGTAAATGAAGCAGATCAATAAAGTCTAATGCTCCTCATGTCCCTTATGCAAACTAGGCAGATGGAGGCATATTCACCTTAGACAGGAATATTTATCTGACTGCTTTCAATCCACAAGTTAAGTCTATATATGCAAATCTTCTTTCTTCAGAAAGGTAATGCAAAGTACTTTGATGTATATAGGCAAATTCAGCTACTCACCCACATAAGGGGAGGGGGGACGTTCCTCCTGGCTTTAGCTGTACAAGGACAGCATGGCAGACATCTTGGATAGGGAAGCAATGTAATCCTGTTACTTTCTATGATGGAAACCTTAAGTTTGCTTGGTCCTAGAGGTCTGATTTAGGTCCCCAGATGATCCTGGGGCAAGTAGCAATAGTCCCACAGTAAAAGGGGATAGTTTGGAACCTCAAAGTCAGCTTTATAGTCACTTTTCTGGGAAGTCTTGTGGGAGCTCCAGTCTCCTGCTTCCTCACATGGCAAGAGCTAGACCACACCCCACTTGTCTTTGTCATTCTGTCTATTCTTCCATCCATTCGAATTTTAGTCTTATGTTTTCTTCTTGGTTTGGCTTTCCAGTTTAAAGCATTGGAGTTCATTTTAGCTGAACAGCCTATCATTGTCTGCACTTCTTTATAAGTTTACCCTCTCCAATCAACTTTTTGATCAAAATACACTGTTCTTCTGAACAATGTCTCGAAAGTCCCATATTTCTCAGGCTTTCAAGGAGAAATGCATGTACAAAATGTCCTGGCTTCACCCTTTAACGCCTTCCCGACCCATGACGCCTACGTTGGCGTCATGAAAACCTGTGCCATCCCGACCCATGATGCCAACATAGGCGTCATGCTATAAATCATGTTCCTGCGGGCCGGGTGACCGGGGTCACTGAAAGGTCACCCGACCCGCAGGCACAGGACCCTTAGTGCATCACCACAGGGGGGTTGGCTTAACCCCCACGTGGCTACGATCGCTCTGATTGGCTGTTAAAAGTGAAACAGCCAATCAGAGCGATTTGTAATATTTCACCAATGAAACTGGTGAAATATTACAATCCAGCCATGGCCGATGCTGCAATAGCATCTGCCATGGCTGGAGACCGCGATCTGACCCCCCCACATCGAGTCACGGCGGTGATCGGCCGCCGCCACCAAAAGATGGCGGTGATCGGTCACCGCCGTCACTATCTGCTCCCCTGCTCCTGCGATCCGCTGCACCCACCTTCCGATCCCCCCCCTCACCATCCGACCCCCCCTACTCACCTCTCCCGGTCCACCGACGTCCCTGGATCCGTCCCGGCGGCTGCCCGGGATTCTTCATGGGCGCCGCTATCTTGGAAAATGGCGGGCGCATGCGCAGTGCGCCCGCCGGCCGGCGCATGCGCAGTGCGCCCTCCAGTGTACAAAAATTTATTTTGATCACTGTGATAAACTGTCACAGTGATCAAAATAAAAAAAAAGTAAATGGAACCCCCCTGTCATAGGTAGGGACAAATAATAAAATAAAGATTTTTTTTTTTTTCCTAGCGGATTTTGCTGCGGATCCACGACGGATATTGCTGCTGATCCACGGCGGATTTTGCTGCTGATCCGCGGCGGATTTTGCTGCTGATCCGCGGCGGATTTTGCTGCGGATCCGCGGCGGATTTTGCTGCGGATCCGCGGCTGATTTTGCTGCTGATCCGCGGCTGATTTTGCTGCGGATCCGCGGCTGATTTTGCTGCGGATCCGCGGCGGATATTGCTGCGGATCCGCGGCGGATATTGCTGCTGATCCGCGGCTGATTTTGCTGCGGATCCGCGGCGGATCCGCGGCGGATATTGCTGCGGATCCGCGGCGGATATTGCTGCTGATCCGCGGCAGATATTGCTGCTGATCCGCGGCGGATTTTGCTGCGGATCCGCGGCGGATTTTGCTGCGGATCCGCGGCGGATTTTGCTGGGGATCCGCGGCGGATTTTGCTGGGGATCCGCGGCGGATTTTGCTGGGGATCCGCGGCGGATTTTGCTGCTGATCCGCGGCGGATTTTGCTGCTGATCGGCGGCTGATTTTGCTGCGGATCCGCGCGGATATTGCTGCGGATCCGCGGCGGATATTGCTGCGGATCCGCGGCGGATTTTGCTGCGGATCCGCGGCGGATTTTGCTGCTGATCCGCGGCGGATTTTGCTGCGGATCCGCGGCGGATTTTGCTGCGGATCCGCGGCGGATTTTGCTGGGGATCCGCGGCGGATTTTGCTGGGGATCCGCGGCGGATTTTGCTGGGGATCCGCGGCGGATTTTGCTGGGGATCCGCGGCGGATTTTGCTGCGGATCCGCGGCGGATTTTGCTGCGGATCCGCGGCGGATATTGCTGCTGATCGGCGGCTGATTTTGCTGCGGATCCACGGCGGATATTGCTGCGGATCCGCGGCGGATATTGCTGCGGATCCGCGGCGGATTTTGCTGCGGATCCGCGGCGGATTTTGCTGCGGATCCGCGGCGGATATTGCTGCTGATCCGCGGCTGATTTTGCTGCTGATCCGCGGCGGATTTTGCTGCTGATCCGCGGCGGATTTTGCTGCGGATCCGCGGCGGATTTTGCTGCTGATCCGCGGCTGATTTTGCTGCTGATCCGCGGCTGATTTTGCTGCGGATCCGCGGTTGATTTTGCTGGGGATGCGCGGCGGATATTGCTGCGGATCCGCGGCGGATATTGCTGCTGATCCGCGGCGGATTTTGCTGCTGATCCGCGGCTGATTTTGCTGCGGATCCGCGGCTGATTTTGTGCTGATCTGCGGCGGATATTGCTGATTATCCGCGGCGGATTTGCTGCTGATCCGCGGCGGATTTTGCTGCTGATCCGCGGCGGATTTTGCTGCTGATCCGCGCGGATTATTGCTGCGATCTGCGGTGGATTTTGCTGCTGATCCGCGGCGGATTTTGCTGCTGATCCGCGGCGGATTTTTGCTGCAGATCCGCGGCGGATTTTGCTGCGGATCCACAGCAGATCCAGAAACCATGTACAGTACAATGCAAATAAACGGTTTAAAAAAACGCTGTGCACATGCGGATTTGCTGCGGTTTAAATCCGCAGCATGTCAATTCTTTGTGGGGATTCCGCAGCGGTTTTACACCTATTCCATTATAGGTGTAAAACCGCATGGAAAAACGCAGCAATCCGCGCTAAATTTGCAGGTAAAACGCAGGTAATTTACCTGCGGATTTTAAGAAAAATCCGCAAGTGAATCCGCAAGTGCGGATTTTGCTGGATCCGCGCGGATTTTGCTGGGGATCCGCGGCGGATTTTGCTGCGGATCCGCGGCGGATTTTGCTGCGATCCGCGGCGGATTTGCTGCGGATCCGCGGCGGATTTTGCTGCGGAATCCGCGGCGGATTTTGCTGCGGATCCGCGGCGGATTTGCTGCGATCCTCGGCGGATTTTGCTGCTGATCCGCGGCGGATTTTGCTGCTGATCCGCGGCGGATTTTGCTGCTGATCCGCGGCGATTTTGCTGCTGATCCGCGGCTGATTTTGCTGCGATCCGCGGCTGATTTTGCTGGGGATCCGCGGCGGATTTTGCTGCGGATCGCGGCGGATTTATTGCTGCGATCCGCGCGGATTTTGCTGCTGATCCGCGGCGGATTTTGCTGCTGATCCGCGGCTGATTTGTGGGATCCGCGCGATTTTGCTGGATCTGCGGCGGATATTGCTGATTATCCGCGGCGGATATTGCTGCTGATCCGCGCGGATTTTGCTGCTGATCCGCGGCGGATTTTGCTGCTGATCCGCGGCGGATTATGCTGCGGATCCGCGGCGGATTTTGCTGCTGATCCGCGGCGGATTTTGCTGCAGATCCGCGGCGGATTTTGCTGCGGATCCGCGGCGGATTTGCGCTGCGGACATCCACAGCAGATCCAGAAACCATGTACAGTACAATGCAAATAAACGGTTAAAAAAAACGCTGTGCACATGCGGATTTGCTGCGGTTTTAAATCCGCAGCATGTCAATTCTTTGTGGGGATTCCGCAGCGGTTTTACACCTATTCCATTATAGGTGTAAAACCGCATGGAAAAAACGCAGCAAATCCGCGCTAAATTCGCAGGTAAAACGCAGGTAATTTTACCTGCGGATTTAAGAAAAATCCGCAAGTGAATCCGCAACGTGTGCACGGGGCCTCAGGGTTAGGCTGGGTTCATATTGCATTATGGCAGTCCGTTAGATGGACTGCGTTTCACCGCGGTGTTAACGCAGTCCGTTAACGCTGCCATTCACCCCATTTGTGTGCGCATCGCAATGCATGCCGTAAAGCGGCATGCGTTCGCGACGTGCCGTCATTCAGTGACGGAGCCTCGGACACGGGCTGCAGTGTCTGGGCTCCATCACCGCTAGCACAGATGAATCATCTGCTGATTCATCTGCGCTAGCGGGTATAGCACAACGCGATCGCGTTATGCTATACCGTTACCAGCCGGTCAACGCTACATGTTGAACGGGCTGGTAAAACGCAATATGAACCCAGCCTTAGGGTTAAAGTTAGCATTAGGGTTAGAATTAGGGTTAAGGTTAGAATTAGGGTTAGGGTTGGAATTGTTGGGATTAGGGTTGGAATTAGGGTTAGGGTTGGGAATTAGGGTTAGTTGTGTTGGTTTATGGTTAGAGTTGGGATTAGGGTTAGGGGTGTGTTGTGGTTAGGGTTATGGTTAGGGTTTGTATTAGGGTTAGGTGTGTGTAGGGGTTAGGGTCGGAGTTAGAAGAATTGAGGGGTTTTCCACTATTTAGGCACATCAGGGGGTCTCCATACGTGACATGGCGCCACCATTGATTCCTGCAAATTTTGCGTTCAAAAAGTCAAACAGTGCTCCCTTTATTCCAAGCCCGACGTATGCCCAAACAGTGGTTTATCCCCACATATGGGGTATCAGCGTACTCGGGAAAAATTGCACAACAACTTTGGGGGTTCTAATTTCTCCTGTTAACATTGGGAAAAAAATTGGGGCCTAAAAAATTATTTTTGTGGAAAAAAAATGATTTTATATTTTCACGGCTCTGCGTTATAAACTTCTGTGAAGGACTTGGAGATTCAAAGTGCTTACCACACATCTATAGGAGTTCCTTGGGGGATCTAGTTTCCAAAATGGGGTCACTTGTGGGGAGTTTCTACTGTTTAGGCACATCAGGGACTCTGCAAACGTAACATGACGCCCGAAGACCATTCCATCAAGTGGGCATTTCAAAACGTCACTACTTCCCATCCGAGCCCCGACGTGTGCCCATACAGTAGTTTTCTCCCACATATGGGATATCAGCATACTCAGACAAATTGGACAACAACTTTTGGGGTCTAATTTCTCATGTTACCCTTGGGAAAATAAAAAAATTGGGGACTAAAAGATCCTGATTGTGGAAAAAATATGATTTTTTTATTTTCATGCCCGGGCGTTATAAACTTCTGTGTAGCCTTGGGGGTTCAAAGTGCTCACCACACATCTAGATAAGTTCTTTGCGGGTCTAGTTTCCAAAATGGGGTCACTTGTGGGGATTTCTACTGTTTAGGCACATCAGGGGCTCTGCAAATGTAACAAGATGCCCGCAGACCATTCCATCGAGTCGGCATTTCAAAGCGTCACTACATTCCTTCCGAGCCCTGACGTGTGCCCAAACAGTGGTTCCCCCCCACATATGGGGTACTAGCATACTCAGGACAAACTGGACAAAAACTTTTGGGGTCCAATTTCTCCTGTAACCATTGTGAAAATAAAAAATAGTGGGCTAAAAAATCATTTTTTGAGAAAAAAAAATGATTTTTATTTTCACGGCTCTGCGTTATAAACTTCTGTGAAGCACGTGGGGGTTCAAAGTGCTCACTATGCATCTAGATAAGTTCCTTAGGGCGTCTAGTTTCCAAAATGGGGTCACTTGTGGGGGAGCTCCAATGTTTAGGCACACAGGAACTCTCCAAATGCGACATGGCAACCGCTAAATATTCCAGCATATTTTCCGTTCAAAAAGTCAAATGGCGCTCCTTCCCTTCTGAGCCCTGCCGTGCGCCCAAACAGTGGTTTATGACCACATGTGAGGTATCTGTGTACTCAGGAGAAATTGCCCAACAAATTTTAGGATAAAATTTATACTGTTGCCCATGTGAAGATGTAAAAACTGAGGCTAAAAGAAAATTTTTGTGAAAAAAAAGTACTTTCTTTTTTTTACAGATCAATTTGTGAAGCACCTGCGGGTTCAAAGTGATCACTATGCATCTAGATAAGTTCCTTAGGGGGTCTAGTTTCCAAAATGGGGTCACTTGTGGGGGAGCTCCAATGTTTAGGCACACAGGGACTCTCCAAATGCAACATGGCAACCGCTAAATATTCCAGCATATTTTCCATTCAAAAAGTCAAATGGCGCTCCTTCCCTTCTGAGCCCTGCCGTGCGCCCATACAGTGGTTTATTGACCACATATGAGGTATCTGTGTACTCAGGAGAAATTGCCCAACAAATTTTAGGATCCATTTTATCCTGTTGCCCATGTAAAAATGAAAAAATTGATGCTAAAAGAAAATTTTTGTTGGAAAAATTAAAATGTCCATTTTTTCCTTCCACGTTGCTTTAGTTCCTGTGAAGCACCTGTAGGGTTAATAATCTTCTTGAATGTAGTTTTGAGTAGCTTGAGGGGTGCAGTTTTCATAAAGGTGTCACTTTTGGGTATTTTCTGCCATATAGACCCCTCAAAGTGACTTCAAATGTGAGGTGGTCCCTAAAAAAAATGGTTTTGTAAATTTTGCTGTAAAAATGAGAAATCGCTGGTCAACTTTTAACCCTTATAACTTCCTAACAAAAAAAAATGTTGTTCCCAAAATTGTGCTGATGTAAAGTAGACATGTGGGAAATGTTATTTATTAACTATTTGGTGTCACATAACTCTCTGGTTTAACAGAATAAAAATTAAAAATTTGAAAATTACAAAATGTTCTAAATTTTTGCCAAATTTCCATTTTTTTCACAAATAAACGCAAAAATTATTGACCTAAATTTACCACTAACATGAAGCCCAATATGTCACGAAAAAACAATCTCAGAATTACTAGGATCCGTTGAAGCGTTCCTGAGTTATTACCTCATAAAGGGACACTGGTCAGAATTGCAAAAAATGGCAAGGTCTTTAAGGTCAAAATAGGCTGGGTCATGAAGGGTTTAATAAGAGCCACGTGATTTACACCTGTTTCTTCACAGAATGATTGACCTCCCTAAGGGTGAGTTTCCACGGTCAGGAAACGCTGCGTGTTTGGCGCTGTGCGCTGGCGCAGCGCCAAACACGCAGCGTCCAGATGTTACAGCATAGTGGAGGGGATTTCAAGAAATCCCATCTCCACTATGCGTAACACGCAGGCGGGAGACCTGCGTAAACGGACATGCGGCGCGTCTTTTTAGACCGCAGCATGTCCTCGCGTATTGCGGCGACGGTGCGTCGCCGCAACAGAATTTAACACAGGGCTATGTAGCCCTGCGTTCTTTCCGGAGGTGTTCCGGAGGTGTCCTGAACACCTCCGGAAAGATCGCGCGTCATAAAGGGGGCGGGGCTTAGACGGAGCGGAATTTCCGCTCCGTCAAATGCGCTGTGGTTCCGGACCGTGGAACCACAGCCTAATAGAGATGAGCGAATTTGTTCGGATTCGGTTCCGCATACGATCATTCACCAGCTCACAACACATGTCAGACTGGGGGGCTCATTCATTAGCTCACAACACACGTCAGACTGGGGGGGCTCATTCACCAGCTCACAACACATGTCAGACTGGGGGGCTCATTCACCAGCTCACAACACATGTCAGACTGGGGGGCTCATTCACCAGCTCACAACACATGTCAGACTGGGGGGCTCATTCACCAGCTCACAACACACGTTAGACTGGGGGGCTCATTTACCAGCTCACAACACACGTCAGACTGGGGGCTCATTGTCCAGCTCACAACACATGTCAGACTGGGGGGCTCATTCATCAGCCCACAACACATGTCAGACTGGGGGGCTCATTCATTAGCTCACAACACATGTCAGACTGGGGGGCTCATTCATTAGCTCACAACACACGTCAGACTGGGGGGCTCATTCATTAGCTCACAACACACGTCAGACTGGGGGGCTCATTCACCAGCTCACAACACATGTCAGACTGGGGGGCTCATTCATTAGCTCACAACACATGTCAGACTGGGGGGCTCATTCATTAGCTCACAACACATGTCAGACTGGGGGGCTCATTCATTAGCTCACAACACATGTCAGACTGGGGGGGGCTCATTCACCAGCTCACAACACACGTCAGACTGGGGGGCTCATTCACCAGCTCACAACACACGTCAGACTGGGGGGCTCATTCACCAGCTCACAACACACGTCAGACTGGGGGGCTCATTCATTAGCTCACAACACACGTCAGGCTGGGGGGCTCATTCATTAGCTCACAACACACGTCAGACTGGGGGGCTCATTCATTAGCTCACAACACACGTCAGACTGGGGGGCTCATTCATTAGCTGACAACACACTTCAGACTGGGGGGGCTCATTCACCAGCTCACAACACGTCAGACTGGGGGCTCATTCATTAGCTCACAACACACGTCAGACTGGGGGGCTCATTCATCATCTCACAACACATGTCAGACTGGGGGGCTCATTCATCAGCTCACCACACGTCAGACTGGGGGGCTCATTCATCAGCTCACAACACATGTCAGACTGGGGGGCTCATTCACAAGCTCGCAACACGTCAGACTGGGGGGCTCATTCATTAGCTCACAACACATCAGACTGGGGGGCTCATTCATTACCTCACAACACGTCAGACTGGGGGGCTCATTCATCAGCTCACAACACACATCAGACTGGGGGGCTCATTCACCAGCTCACTACACACGTCAGACTGGGGGGCTCATTCATCAGCTCACAACACATGTCAGACTGGGGGGCTCATTCATTACCTCACAACATGTCAGACTGGGGGGCTCATTCATCAGCTCACAACACACGTCAGACTGGGGGGCTCATTCATCAGCTCACAACACACGTCAGACTGGGGGCTCATTCATCAGCTCACAACACATGTCAGACTGGGGGGCTCATTCATTACCTCACAACATGTCAGACTGGGGGGCTCATTCATCAGCTCACAACACACGTCAGACTGGGGGGGCTCATTCACCAGCTCACAACACGTCAGACTGGGGGCTCGTTCATCAGCTCACAACACACGTCAGACTGGGGGGCTCATTCACCAGCTCACAACACACGTCAGACTGGGGGCTCATTCATTAGCTCACAACACACGTCAGACTGGGGGATCATTCATCAGCTCACAATACATGTCAGACTGGGGGCTCATTCATCAGCTCACAACACATGTCAGACTGGGGGGCTCATTCATCAGCTCACAACACATGTCAGACTGGGGGGCTCATTCATCAGCTCACCACACGTCAGACTGGGGGCTCATTCATCAGCTCACAACACATGTCAGACTGGGGGGGCTCATTCACCAGCTCACAACACGTCAGACTGGGGGCTCATTCATTAGCTCACAACATGTCAGACTGGGGGGCTCATTCATTACCTCACAACACGTCAGACTGGGGGGCTCATTCATCAGCTCACAACACACGTCAGACTGGGGGGCTCATTCACCAGCTCACTACACTCGTCAGACTGGGGGGCTCATTCACCAGCTCACTACACACGTCAGACTGGGGGCTCATTCATCAGCTCACAACACATGTCAGACTGGGGGGCTCATTCATTACCTTACAACATGTCAGACTGGGGGCTCATTTATCAGCTCACAACACATGACAGACTGGGGGGCTCATTCATTACCTCACAACATGTCAGACTGGGGGGCTCATTCATCAGCTCACAACACACGTCAGACTGGGGGGCTCATTCACCAGCTCACTACACACGTCAGACTGGGGGGCTCATTCACCAGCTCACTACACACGTCAGACTGGGGGGCTCATTCATCAGCTCACAACACATGTCAGACTGGGGGCTCATTCATTACCTCACAACATGTCAGACTGGGGGGCTCATTCATCAGCTCACAACACATGTCAGACTGGGGGGCTCATTCATTACCTCACAACATGTCAGACTGGGGGGCTCATTCATCAGCTCACAACACACGTCAGACTGGGGGCTCATTCATCAGCTCACAACACACGTCAGACTGGGGGGCTCATTCATCAGCTCACAACACATGTCAGACTGGGGGGCTCATTCATTACCTCACAACATGTCAGACTGGGGGGCTCATTCATCAGCTCACAACACACGTCAGACTGGGGGGGCTCATTCACCAGCTCACAACACGTCAGACTGGGGGCTCGTTCATCAGCTCACAACACACGTCAGACTGGGGGGCTCATTCACCAGCTCACAACACAAGTCAGACTGGGGGCTCATTCATTAGCTCACAACACACGTCAGACTGGGGGATCATTCATCAGCTCACAATACATGTCAGACTGGGGGCTCATTCATCAGCTCACAACACATGTCAGACTGGGGGGCTCATTCATCAGCTCACAACACACGTCAGACTGGGGGGGCTCATTCACCAGCTCACAACACGTCAGACTGGGGGGCTCATTCATTAGCTCACAACACACGTCAGACTGGGGGCTCATTCATCAGCTCACAACACATGTCAGACTGGGGGGCTCATTCATCAGCTCACCACACGTCAGACTGGGGGGCTCATTCATCAGCTCACAACACATGTCAGACTGGGGGGCTCATTCACCAGCTCACAACACGTCAGACTGGGGGCTCATTCATTAGCTCACAACATGTCAGACTGGGGGCTCATTCATTACCTCACAACACGTCAGACTGGGGGGCTCATTCATCAGCTCACAACACACGTCAGACTGGGGGCTCATTCACCAGCTCACTAACATCAGATGGGTCATTCACAGTCACACACACGTCAGACTGGGGGGCTCATTCACAGCTCACACACATGTCAGACTGGGGGCTCATTCATTACTCACACATGTCAGACTGGGGGCTCATTCATCAGCTCAACACATGACAGACTGGGGGGCTCATTCATTACCTCACAACATGTCAGACTGGGGGCTCATTCATCAGCTCAAACACACGTCAGACTGGGGGGCTCATTCACACTCACTACACACGTCAGACTGGGGGGCTCATTCACAGCTCACAACACACGTCAGACTGGGGGGCTCATTCATCAGCTCACAACACATGTCAGACTGGGGGGCTCATTCATTACTCACAACATGTCAGACTGGGGGGCTCATTCATCAGCTCACAACACATGTCAGACTGGGGGCTCATTCATTACCTCACAACATGTCAGACTGGGGGCTCTCATCCTCAAACCATCAGATGGGCTCATCACCACTCACAACAATGTCAGACTGGGGGGCTCATTCATTACCTCACAACATGTCAGACTGGGGGCTAATTCATCAGCTCACAACACACGTCAGACTGGGGGGCCATTCACAGTCCAACACATGCATCTCAAAACAACACATGTCAGACTGGGGGGCTCATTCATTAGCTCACAACACATGTCAGACTGGGGGCTCATTCATTAGCTCACAACACACGTCAGACTGGGGGGCTCATTCATCCAGCTCACAACACATGTCAGACTGGGGGGCTCATTCATTAGCTGACAACACATGTCAGACTGGGGGCTCATTCATTAGCTCACAACACATGTCAGACTGGGGGGCTCATTCATTAGCTCACAACACATCGTCAGACTGGGGGGCTCATTCATTAGCTCACAACACATGTTCAGACTGGGGGGCTCATTCATCAGCTGCACAACACATGTCAGACTGGGGGGCTCATTCATTAGCTCACAACACAGTCAGACTGGGGGGCTCATTCATTAGCTCACAACACACGTCAGACTGGGGGGCTCATTCACTAGCTCACAACACAGTCAGACTGGGGGGCTCATTCACCAGCTCACAACACACGTCAGACTGGGGGGTCATTCATCAGCTCACAAACACGTCAGACTGGGGGGCTCATTCATTAGCTCACAACACACGTCAGACTGGGGGGCTCATTCACCAGCTCACAACACACGTCAGACTGGGGGGCTCATTCATCAGCTCACAACACACGTCAGACTGGGGGGCTCATTCATCAGCTCACAACACGTCAGACTGGGGGGCTCATTCATTAGCTCACAACACACGTCAGACTGGGGGGCTCATTCATCAGCTCACAACACATGTCAGACTGGGGGGCTCATTCATCAGCTCACAACACACGTCAGACTGGGGGCTCATTCATCAGCTCACAACACATGTCAGACTGGGGGGCTCATTCATTTAGCTCACAACACACGTCAGACTGGGGGGCTCATTCATCAGCTCACAACACATGTCAGACTGGGGGGCTCATTCACAGCTCACAACACGTCAGACTGGGGGGCTCATTCATCAGCTCACAACACAGTCAGACTGGGGGGCTCATTCATTACACTCACAACACTCAGACTGGGGGGCTCATTCATCAGCTCACAACACAGTCAGACTGGGGGGGCTCATTCACCAGCCTACAACACGTCAGACTGGGGGGCTCATTCATTAGCTCACAACACATGTCAGACTGGGGGGCTCATTCATTACCTCACAACACAGTCAGACTGGGGGGCTCATTCATCAGCTCACAACACACATCAGACTGGGGGGCTCATTCACCAGCTCACAACACACGTCAGACTGGTGGGCTCATTCATCCAGCTCACAACACATGTCAGACTGGGGGGCTCATTCATACTCACAACATGTCAGACTGGGGGGCTCATTCACAGCTCACAACACACATGTCAGACTGGGGGCTCATTCATCTACTCACAACAACGTCAGACTGGGGGCTCATTCATCAGCTCACAACACAGTCAGACTGGGGGGCTCATTCACCAGCTCACAACACATGTCAGACTGGGGGGCTCATTCATCAGCTCACAACACACGTCAGACTGGGGGGCTCATTCACCAGCTCACAACACACGTCAGACTGGGGGGCTCATTCATCAGCTCACAACACATGTCAGACTGGGGGGCTCATTCATAGCTCACAACACACGTCAGACTGGGGGGCTCATTCATCAGCTCACAACACACGTCAGACTGGGGGGCTCATTCATCAGCTCACAACACACGTCAGACTGGGGGGCTCAACCAGCTCATAACTCAAGGCTCACTATACTACACTAGTCAGACTGGGGGGCTCATTCATCAGCTCACAACACACGTCAGACTGGGGGGCTCATTCATCAGCTCACAACACATGTCAGACTGGGGGCTCATTCATCAGCTCACAACACACGTCAGACTGGGGGGCTCATTCACTCAGCTCACAACACGTCAGACTGGGGGGCTCATTCATCAGCTCACAACATGTCAGACTGGGGGGCTCATTCATCAGCTCACAACACACGTCAGACTGGGGGGCTCATTCATCAGCTCACAACACATGCAGACTGGGGGCTCATTCATTACCTCACAACACGTCAGACTGGGGGGCTCATTTCACACATCAGGCTCATCCTACACACGTCAGACTGGGGGGCTCATTCATCAGCTCACAACACATGTCAGACTGGGGGGCTCATTCATTACCTCACAACATGTCAGACTGGGGGGCTCATTCATCAGCTCACAACACATCAGACTGGGGGGCTCATTCATCACTCACAAACACAGTCAGACTGGGGGGCTCATTCATCAGCTCACAACACATGTCAGACTGGGGGCTCTCATTCACACTCACACACACTCAGACTGGGGGGCTCATTCATACCTCACAACACATCAGACTGGGGGGCTCATTCATACTCACAAACAGTCAGACTGGGGGGCTCATTCATCAGCTCACAACACACGTCAGACTGGGGGCTCATTCATCAGCTCACAACACATGTCAGACTGGGGGGCTCATTCATACTCACAACCATGTCAGACTGGGGGGCTCATTCATTCACTCACAACACACGTCAGACTGGGGGGCTCATTCATCAGCTCACAACACACGTCAGACTGGGGGCTCATTCATCAGCTCACAACACACGTCAGACTGGGGGGCTCATTCACCAGCTCACAACACATGTCAGACTGGGGGGCTCATTCATCAGCTCACAACACATGTCAGACTGGGGGGGCTCATTCACCAGCTCACAACACATGTCAGACTGGGGGGCTCATTCATTACCTCACAACATGTCAGACTGGGGGGCTCATTCATCAGCTCACAACACACGTCAGACTGGGGGGCTCATTCACCAGCTCACAACACATGTCAGACTGGGGGGCTCATTCATTAGCTCACAACACACGTCAGATTGGGGGGCTCATTCATCAGCTCACAACACACGTCAGACTGGGGGGGCTCATTCACCAGCTCACAACACACGTCAGACTGGGGGGCTCATTCATCAGCTCACAACACATGTCAGACTGGGGGGCTCATTCATTAGCTCACAACACACGTCAGACTGGGGGCTCATTCATCAGCTCACAACACACGTCAGACTGGGGGGCTCATTCATCAGCTCACAACACACGTCAGACTGGGGGGCTCATTCACCAGCTCACAACACGTCAGACTGGGGGGCTCATTCATTACCTCACAACATGTCAGACTGGGGGGCTCATTCATCAGCTCACAACACACGTCAGACTGGGGGGGCTCATTCACCAGCTCACAACACATGTCAGACTGGGGGGCTCATTCATCAGCTCACCACACGTCAGACTGGGGGGCTCATTCATCAGCTCACCACACGTCAGACTGGGGGGCTCATTCATCAGCTCACAACACATGTCAGACTGGGGGGGCTCATTCACCAGCTCACAACACGTCAGACTGGGGGGCTCATTCATTAGCTCACAACACATCAGACTGGGGGGCTCATTCATTACCTCACAACACGTCAGACTGGGGGGCTCATTCATCAGCTTACAACACACATCAGACTGGGGGGCTCATTCACCAGCTCACTATGTGTAGCCCTGGTACACAATACCAGGAGGATGAGTGGAGAGGTAACGGTTAAGGGCTCTCCATGATATCATGTACACTTCGGACACACCCAGCAGGGGTGTGGAGGGGAGTGCTGAGTAGTCTGAGTGCAGTTCAGTCAGTGACTCGAAAGAGTTAGGAAGTGCAGTCTTTGTGCAGTTCAGAAAGTGGAGTCCAGTAAAGGTGAGCCAGTTCACCTCAGCCTGGTCAGAGCTGTGCCCCACTAGAGGACGGACTGAGACATCTGTTGAGAGTCTGAGCAAATCGAAGGGCATAGTGGAAGAGAACAGAAAAGTGCCATAGGTATAGAATACCTGCATATTGTTACCGGTCACTGGGGACCGAAGGATCACTATAGTTTCAAGCTTAGTGGTAAGAAAACCAGAGGCTTATCGGACCTTAGGTAACGGAAAGCAGCCCCTGAAGAGTCAGTACGTAACTGGGGTCAGGGAGAGTGAGAACCTTGAGTCAGTGCACGACAGGAATTGGAACTCAGCTCTCTCAGAAGAAGGCTCCAACCACAAAACTGACCGGGCAGCACAGCTTTGGAAAAGCTGGAGATTATAGAGGGAACTACGCTTCATGCTGGTTGTACTCATCATCATTTGAAAGTAAAGGAGGCCCCTAACTTGCTTAGCCGTTGCCTCAAAGCTCATCCTCCATCAACCCCATCAGCCTCCCTGGGACCTGCCTGAACAACTTGAAGTAAAGGTATGGAAAGACGCTGATGTGTGAGACTGTGTTATTTGATTGCATTCCTGCACTACCCCATCATAACCATCGACCTGAGGGAAGAGTCCCACCTGTAGGGGACCCGACATCTAGCTGCCTCACCATCCCCTCAGAGATCTACAGCAGCGCTGGTACAAATTACCAGAGACTACAGGTGGCGTCACGAACTGTATATATATATCCCCTGTAAATATACCCCCCAACATACGCCTGACCGCCAGGGCTACAGACCGAGCCACCGCTACCTGTGACAATCCCATAGACTTCTACGGGCTCGGCTCTGAGTACCCCATTGCCCTGGAAACCCACATTGTGGTGCGTGGTCGAGACAAAATTGGCGTCACGAACAGGATACGAAACTTGCAGCATTGCGAGCCCTGTGTGCCTGTGGAGTGTTTTGGCGAAAAAGACTGTTGCTGTTGTTTGGCGCCAAATACCGCCATATTTGCCGCCAGATTCGCGCCCTAAGGCGCTGGAGAAGAAGGTGGGCGTACCTGAAAGAGCGCGCAAAGTCTTGGACACGCCCCCGGCTCTGACTGATCGGCAGGTCCTGCGACAGGAAGTGAACGCTCTGACATCAGAGCGCCTGCGACGAAGGTCCTGTTCCCACTGCGGTGCCTGTGAAATAGCAGCGTCTGAAACCGGTAGGCTCCGTTTAACCAAGGGGGCGCTAAGATGTCACAACAACCGGCTGACAGTGCGGCCCCAGCCGGAGTCCCCAATCCCGCACCGTCTGGTATTGTAGCGCCAGATGGGGGCGCAGGCCCTGCACCCAGTCCGGTAGTCCCGATCATGCCACTAACGCTCCCATATATGCCTGGGGCGAAATGGCTTCCCCAGTACAGCGGTGAGCCAGGCACATTAGCAGGCTTCAAGCGGAAGTTATGCAGCATCCTAGAAATGTACTCCATGCCTGAGAGACAAAAAGCTGCTGTGCTAATAGGGCAGCTAACTGGCGCTGCTGAGAGGGAAGTGGAGACTTGGGATACCGTTGATCAGGAGTCGGTACCTGCGATCTTCCTTAAGCTGCATGCCATATTTGAAGACCGCACGGAAACGGATCTCCGGATGGCCTTCTATCACTGTTCACAACAGCCAGGTGACAGCATCCGGGACTACGCTTGCCGACTACAAGGAGCCCTGAGAGCTCTTAAGCAGGTTAATAATTTAAATGCTATTGATGAGAATAAAATGCTGAAAGAACAATTTATACAGGGATTGAGATCCCAAGAGGAACGCAGAACTGTAAACTGGTGGTCCTTAGATCATCCGGATGCTACCTTTGATGCCCTAAAAGACATGGCAATAAAAGGGCTGCGGCCCCTGGGCAAACTTGAGGTGGCAACCCAACATCATCAGGCTGAAGTCACTCTGGAACCGGCAGTAAACCCCTTTTCCCCGTTAGTGGCCGAAGCCAAAGCGCAGGTGACCCCTCCTAGTGAATTGGATTGTCTGCGCTCAGAGGTGCGCCAGCTGACTAAAAATCTGGCTGCTGTAATGAGTGCCCTGCAACTGCGGAAAGAGGAAGAAGGGAAGATCTTGTTAGCAGACTGTCCAGAAGACGTCCCGTGGATGCACCGGAGAAGAAAGAAGACGTCGCCCCCCCGGAGGAGGACAACGCCACCCCCAGGAGCGACCTCTGATCAACACCCTCCTCGTCGAGAGATCATCTGTTACCGATGCAACCGGAAAGGTCATCTGTCTCCACAGTGTCCTTTAAACGGGCAGAACCTGGGTCCGAGGGCCAACACCCAGGAGAATACCCGTCAGGCCCCCTAGACTGGAACCGCAGGTATGTGGGTGGGCGACCCTACCTGTCTATCATCTTAGATGGTATTGCAGTTCCGGCATTGTTAGACACTGGGTCCCAGGTGACCCTAATTCCTGATGCCCTCTATACTAAGTACTGGTCAATGGACAGTCTTAAACCCTCGAGCTCTGACTTTACCGTGTATGCTTCTAATGGTCTTCCTGTAGAAGTACTTGGGACAAAATGTGTAGATGTAAAGGTGGGCAGAGAGGAGTTGAAAGACCAGGGGCTTCTGGTAGTAAAGACTGTAAATGAGGAGAACGGTTTAAATATAATTTTGGGTACTAACATTATCGGTAATTGTTTGGGAGAAGTTGTGTTCTTGCTCCAACAGCTCGCTGAGATTGCCCGACCAAGGCAGAGAGGAGTAATCCAAAGAGAGATCCGGGCCCTGGTGTGTCAGCAGCAAGCGAAGCTTACAGACGGCGAAATTGGTAATGTACGGGTCACTGACTCGGATCCTATTGTGATACCCCCAATGAGTGAAATGATCATTTGGTGCAGGGCAGCCATAGGTCTGAGAGGACAGAATTACCAAGCTGTAGTAGAACCCCACCATTCAGAACATAGACCTACACTTATGACTGCTAGAGGAGTAGTAGAAGTGGTGAATGGAAGAGTACCGGTACGGCTTCTCAATTGGGGAGATGATGAGGTAAACTTACCCCGTTACGCAACTATTGCTAAACTACATGCTGTTGATAATAATTCTATTCTCCCGGCTGAGTCCTTAGACTCCTGTCAAATAGCGGAGGACAATGACCCAGCAACTCAGGTGGCGGAATGGTGTCAGCAACTCCATGTTGGGACGGACACCACTCCCGCTCACCAGAAGCAAGGGGTATTACGGGTGGTGCAAGAGTACGCCCAAGTGTTTAGCAAGAATCCACTTGATTTTGGGATAATTAAGGGAGTACAACATCATATCCCTACAGGCAGTCATCCTCCCATCAAAGAGCGGTATAGGCCCATACCTCCAGCTCATTATCAGAAGGCTAAAGAAATGTTGCATGATATGAAGAAAGCTGGGGTGATAAGGGATAGTTGTAGCCCATGGGCAGCCCCTCTAGTTCTGGTTAAAAAGAAAGATGGTAGTATGAGAATGTGTGTGGATTACAGGCAGGTGAACCGCATAACACACAAGGATGCATACCCGTTACCACGCATAGAGGAATCATTAGCTGCTCTGAAAACGGCTAACTACTTTTCTACCCTTGATCTGACTAGTGGTTACTGGCAAGTGGCTGTGGCTGAGGAGGATCGTGAGAAAACGGCTTTCACCACCCCAATGGGGCTCTGTGAGTTCGACAGAATGCCGTTTGGGCTCAGCAGTGCCCCAGGAACATTTCAGAGAGTGATGGAAAATTGTCTGGGACATCTCAATTTTGAAACCGTGCTGCTATACCTAGACGACGTTATCGTGTATTCCAAGACATATGAGGACCATCTGAAACACCTGGCAGAAGTGTTTGAGTCCCTGTCCAGGTACGGGATGAAGTTGAAACCCTCAAAATGCCATCTACTCAAGCAGAAGGTACAATACTTGGGGCACATCGTCAGTTCGGAAGGAGTAGCGCCGGACCCAGAGAAAGTCACTGCCATCCAGAAGTGGCCGGAGCCGAAGAACCTTAAGGAAGTGCGACAGTTCCTGGGACTAACGGGTTACTACAGAAGGTTCGTGAAAGATTACACGAAGAAGGCAGCTCCTTTACAGGACCTCCTGGTAGGACAATCCTTAAAGAGCAGAAACCCTCCCTTTAATTGGGGTAAGGAACAGGCTGAAGCATTCCAAAAGATGAAAGAGATCCTTACAGGTGATGAGATCTTAACCTATCCTGATTACAGCCAACCGTTCCTGTTGTACACCGACGCCAGTAATGAAGGGTTGGGAGCAGTTCTCAGTGTAGCCTTCCGGGGGGTTTAGCTCTAGGATCGCTGTCTGGGTAGACAGAATGGCACGGAAACAGTTCATTCAGACAGCAGTTTGGTGAAAACTGGCCGCAACCAGTTTTATTAAAGTCCACAGCAAACAGATAAAAACAAAGCATAAACAAAAGACCTGGGCTTGTCTAGCCACTAATTACACTTATATAATGTCCCTTTCTATCAGGAACCCAGACTCTATCAGTCTGTGCCCAAAACAACACATATGATATATGTTACCAGTATGGAGTCTCCCAGATACTCCTCCTTATGTCTGAAGGTCCACTCGACTTCCAGACTTGAGAAAGATCCACTCCTATTCAGTAGTCATTATGCTGGAGGTTCACAGAGACACTCCTGTGTCCGGGGTCCTTCCTGCACCCAGACTGAGACGGCTCCCCTCCTCTTCAGTAATCATCAGCATGGAGGTTCACAGAGACACTCCTGTGTCCGGGGTCCTTCCTGCACCCAGACTGAGACGGCTCCCCTCCTCTTCAGTAATCATCAGCATGCATGCTCACAGAGACTGCTTCCTTGTGCCAGGACACCTCTCTGTGTCCAGGCTGAAGACAGCTCTAACACTCTTGGAGCATTCTCACAGAGACTGCTTCCTTGTGCCAGGACACCTCTCTGTGTCCAGGCTGAAGACAGCTCTAATACTCTTGGAGACACCTTCTGTGCCTGGACCCCTTGTCCAGACTGAATGAGCTCCCTGACTGTGCTCGCAGACACCTATTTCTGGCTTCCTAATTAACAGCTGATTGGCTTCAGGTTTGAGCTGCAAGTGTGCAATGAATGCAAGGTGTAGTGACCTTTCTCTACCACCAGGTCTACAAAGCCACCCATTTCCCTTATAGTTAGCAAAGAACCTAGGTGAAATGTACACCCCATTCACCACATATCCTCACTGTCTCACATATCCCCCCCCTCTTCTCCAGACCGGAGGGCTGGTCATCCAGACCGGAGGACTGGTCAACAAACCTAAAGAGACAGTGAACACAGCTCAAGTCATAGCCAACATCAGCTTCATCTTTATCTTCCATTAAGCAGGGTTTCTATACCCTTACACACACACACACACACACACACTGTGTGATGTCACAGTCATGTGACCAGTCAACTGAGGAGAAGGAACATGGACAGTCAAAACATACATACTGATCCATTAAATGAATGCCAGCCAGCGCTGCATTACCCATCCGTCCCCTCTGCATACAAGTTTATCCTAGGTATTTAGACACATACCCCTTGGGTGGGTTTGTAGGTGACTGGACCCGCCCAGCTCTCCAAGTCACCTGGAAGCCTCCCAATGTATAGCACAAGTCTCAGCAGTAGATCTGCTGAACCAAAATATATCCAGGCTTCCATCACAGGGCCA
Source organism: Oophaga sylvatica (assembly GCA_033576555.1). NCBI lineage: Eukaryota > Metazoa > Chordata > Amphibia > Anura > Dendrobatidae > Oophaga > Oophaga sylvatica. The sequence continues at coordinate 26,597 of JARQOD010006381.1, forward strand.
CCCACCTCTGCGATACATACCGTCCATCCATCACATGCCTCCATGCATATCCTGAGGGCCATACCCCAGTGCCCCCTCTGTTCAAATTTGTGGGGTCGAACACCTGCCACCCGACCAGAGATCCCCCTCGGTCGCCTCTGCCAGTCACTCCGTCTCAGTTGATTTTGGGCACTATGCAATATCACCTCTTTGTTAGGCCTCTCCCGCCCCCAGCGGTCAGAATGTTGGCCTTGTCCTTGTGTCGGTGTCACCTCACCCGACCTTTCTTTCCCGAACTGACTCCTACCGTCGTTGCGGTCACGAGTCCATCGTCCAGTCAAATTTACTGGTAGTTCTGAGTCTGACTCTCTGTCTTTTCGTCCGCCACCGGGTCTCACACTCAGCCGTGAGCTAACAGAAGCGTCATCTCTACCCCTCGTTGTTTTAGCACGTCTACTGCCAATCCCCAGGGAAGCCTCTCGTCTCTCCCTTTCTTGGGCTGGAAGTAGTCGCTCTCTTTGTCCCAACTGTAAAACATCTACAGATGGCATCTTCTGTCTGGCTGTAAGGTCAGCATCAGTCCTCTTCTCAGGACTCTCAACCTCCTCTGCCACCATGCCTTCCTCACTTGCACTGGTTGCTCCATTGTCATCAGATGATTCATTATCACTCCCACTATCCCTGTCGGACCCCTTTTTCTCAGCCACATCCGGCTCACTTTCAGGGCTAGACACTTCACTCTCATTCTCATCCTGCTCACTTTCAGGAGTATAGAATTCATTCTCATTCACATCCTGATCTGGAACCTTAGTTAACATGTCATCCACAACATTAACTTCATCATCTGGTCCCTCAAGTATGTGACTATGTGACAACCCCAGCACTACACTTCTATATAGTTCAGGTACTAGGAGCTGACTCACAACCTCTCCCTGGACTTCAGTGTTTATGGCAACATGAGAGAACCTCTCCTCAGAGTCAGGCTCCTGGGAAACCTCATTTAGAACAATCATATTTTCCTGTGCTGTTTTAAGAGAGGGTTCTCGCCACTGCTCACTCTCAAAACCGTCACAGGACACAGGCAAGTCAGGACACTCGGTTCCCGAGAACCACCATCCTCGTCTCCCAACATCACCTGCAAAGGAATTTCATCACTGTCACAGTCATCATTATTATCAACATCATTATCATGACTATGATCAGTATTATCATCACTATCATTACCAGCATCAGCACCATTTTCATGGTCATCATCATTATCAGGTTCATCATCATCATTAGCATTATCATCATCATTATCACATAATTTTAACATCCCACTAGCATCGTGTTCCGCCCCTCGGGACTGCGTACCCTCAGTAGGGGCTTCATCACACTGTCCATCAGAATCACCCTTCCCCCAGAGATCCTTAGACCGGGAAAGTCATTACCCAATATAACGGGTTGCACCAGGGTCTTCACTACCCCCACTTCACATGAAATCTCCCCGAGTTTGGGGACCAAGTCCACGGCAGTCTCTGGGTAGACTTTGGTGTCTCCATGGATGCACACCATACTCAAGTGCTTATCAGGGATGAAGTCCCTATCAATCAGGCTGTCACATACGGAAGTCACTGGACTCTCTGAGTCCAAGAGGGCCTGCGCTGAGCAACCATTTGTAACCACCGGGGACACCTGTGGTCCAGTCTCTTCGGTTGCGGTGGTCACACACACAGGTTCTGCGCAGAGAGAGAGGGATCTGCCAACATCACGGCACATAGGCTCCCCCTCTAGTGGACAGTTGGCTGCAATATCACGACATCTCCAACACTGTCCATCACACTCTTCCACCCACATGTCCCCTCGGGCCTGAACCCGCTTATCAGCATACCCCATGTCCCCAACAGATGGAACGCTCTTACCGGAGAGTTAGACGTCCGGGAACTCTGAAGTGACGTCCTCTCAGACGGCTGTACCTCAGGAGAACATGCTCGGGTGTAGCGGTTCACTGTAGGACATGCTCGGGTGTAGTGGTTCACTACCACCTTTTCAACTCCATAATCAGGCCTGCTGACTGCAGACTCCCAACTGTATCTCCAGTCATGAACTCCTCTGGCATGGGCTGTCACCGTAACACCCAGCCGGGTAAGAATCTCCACTTTCATCTTAGCATAGTCTTGGCTGTCCTGCTCGCTCAGGTCAGCATATGCCCTTTGGGGCTCTCCAATCAGATATGGTGCGACCATCATGGCCCATTCAGATAGGGGCAGATTCTCCTTCTCTGCCAGTCTCTCAAACCTAGTGAGATATACCTCCACATCATCACGAGGTGTCATCTTTTCCAAGGACCGTCTTACCGCCCTCTTCACAGCGGACAAGTCAGGTGACTTTGCAACATTACTTTGTGACGATGCACCACAAGTCCCCTGCAGTGCTGCAACCTGTTCAAAAAACAACCGGTTATTCTCCTGCTGCTGCTGCAGGATTTGCTGCTGGTACTGCTGCATTTGCCGCTGGTACTGCAGGCGCTGCTGCTCCATGCTCTGCTGCATGCTTCGCTGGGCCTGTACCAGGTATTCAATGAGCTCCTTCACACGGCCGGACTTATCTGTCTCAACCACGGCAGTTTTATGTTGCACATTAACTTGCGCCATTTGTTCAAACAGCGCCTCCATGCTGTCATCCATGCTGTCAGACTTCTCTGTCTTAACAACGGCAGTCTTCACTCAAGACATACACACTACACAGCTTTTTTCCACAGAAAATTCAGCCTTGCTGTGCAACCACTTTTTTTTTTTTTTTTTTCCTTTGCAAAGTCTATTAGGGCTACTGTCTCTTTAAGACTGCTCCACAAACTTTTCTTTTGCTGCTGCACATTCCACAGTCATTTTCACAACAAGTTCAGCTTTGCTGTGCATACATTTTCTCTCTGCAGACCCTATCAGGGCCACTGTCTCTCCAAGACTGCTCCAAACAGACGTTTCTGCTGACACACACTTTTTTTTTTTTTTTTTTTCTGCTGCTATTTCAATAGACTTCACCTTTAATGCTGTCTCTTGCCACTGTGCTGCATGCACACTCCAGCACTAACTGTACCAGGCCCTGCGCTGCCCCAGCATTCTCCACCAATTGTAGCCTTCCGGGGGTTTAGCTCTAGGATCGCTGTCTGGGTAGACAGAATGGCACGGAAACAGTTCATTCAGACAGCAGTTTGGTGAAAACTGGCCGCAACCAGTTTTATTAAAGTCCACAGCAAACAGATAAAAACAAAGCATAAACAAAAGACCTGGGCTTGTCTAGCCACTAATTACACTTATATAATGTCCCTTTCTATCAGGAACCCAGACTCTATCAGTCTGTGCCCAAAACAACACATATGATATATGTTACCAGTATGGAGTCTCCCAGATACTCCTCCTTATGTCTGAAGGTCCACTCGACTTCCAGACTTGAGAAAGATCCACTCCTATTCAGTAGTCATTATGCTGGAGGTTCACAGAGACACTCCTGTGTCCGGGGTCCTTCCTGCACCCAGACTGAGACGGCTCCCCTCCTCTTCAGTAATCATCAGCATGGAGGTTCACAGAGACACTCCTGTGTCCGGGGTCCTTCCTGCACCCAGACTGAGACGGCTCCCCTCCTCTTCAGTAATCATCAGCATGCATGCTCACAGAGACTGCTTCCTTGTGCCAGGACACCTCTCTGTGTCCAGGCTGAAGACAGCTCTAACACTCTTGGAGCATTCTCACAGAGACTGCTTCCTTGTGCCAGGACACCTCTCTGTGTCCAGGCTGAAGACAGCTCTAATACTCTTGGAGACACCTTCTGTGCCTGGACCCCTTGTCCAGACTGAATGAGCTCCCTGACTGTGCTCGCAGACACCTATTTCTGGCTTCCTAATTAACAGCTGATTGGCTTCAGGTTTGAGCTGCAAGTGTGCAATGAATGCAAGGTGTAGTGACCTTTCTCTACCACCAGGTCTACAAAGCCACCCATTTCCCTTATAGTTAGCAAAGAACCTAGGTGAAATGTACACCCCATTCACCACATATCCTCACTGTCTCACATCAGTCAGAAGCAGAATGGCCAAGAAAAAGTCATCGCATATGCCAGCAGAAAACTCAGGCCAACTGAAAGGAATCCGGAAAATTATAGCAGCTTCAAGCTGGAGTTTCTGGCGCTGGTCTGGGCCATTACTGAAAGATTTAAGCACTATCTGGCCTCCAATCGGTTCACTGCGTTTACAGATAACAACCCCTTAACGCACCTGGAAACCGCCAAGCTGGGTGCCATGGAGCAGCGATGGATGGCTCGGTTGTCCAATTACCAGTTTACTATCAAGTACCGGGCAGGTCGAAAGAATGCTAATGCTGACGCATTGTCCCGAATGCCGCATGACTCTGATACGGAAGAAGAATCGGACGACCTGGAAGAAATTGAGCTACCTGCGTTCCATCGAAATGGGGTAGTCCACGAGCATCGAGTCAACAGAAAGCAGTATGGTGCAACATTAAATCCTTTACCCCATCACAGCTGGAAAGAGACTCAGGACAGTGATCCAGTGGTCAGCCGCATCAAGGAGTTGTTAAGACAGGAAGGCTCCTCTTTGGAAAAGGATGCACCTATGTCAGCCAAGCTCCTGTGGAACGAGAAAAGCAGGTTGTTCCTATACCGTGAGAAGTTGTGCAGGAGATACGTCAACCCCAGAACCCATGAGATGGTCTGGCAAATCGTGGTCCCCAAGGCAGACGTCCCAATGGTGTTGGAAGCATACCACGATCAAGCAGGACACTTTGGCTGGAGAAAGCTGGAGACCCTGTTGAGATGCCGGTTCTACTGGGTAGGGATGCGCAGCTCCATTGAGAGGTGGTGTCGGAACTGTGGACCCTGTGGTCTCAGAAGGAAGGACTACGGTAGTCAGAAGGCACCCCTGCAACCTATCCGGACGACTCGCCCCCTGGAGATTGTGGCCCTGGACCACGTCAAACTGTCGCCAAGTAGATCTGGATACTCATACGCCCTGACCATGGTGGACCATTACTCCAGATTTCTGGTGGTTGTTCCAGTTAAGGATCAGACCGCAGTGACGGCCGCGAAAACCTTTCAAGCAAGTTTCTGCAGACCGCATGGGTATCCGGAGCAAGTATTAACCGATCAAGGACCTGCTTTCGAAGCTGATTTATTCAAGGAATTCTGTCACATGTACGGGTGCAAGAAAATTAGAACAACGCCATACCACCCTCAAACCAACGGTCTTTGTGAAAAAATGAACCATATTGTCCTTGACTTGTTGAGATCCATACCGTTGGAAGACAGAAATCGATGGCCGGACTTACTACCTGATTTGGTTGATTTGTATAACCATATACCTGTAAGTTCTACTAACTGCACTCCAGCCTATCTTATGAGAGCAAGGCCCGGAAGACTTCCAATGGATTTAGAACTTGGAGTAGTAGAACCGGAGGCAGACGACGCCGTTGAAAATTGGGACACAAATCGGCAAGAGCAGTACAGAAGAGTGCAAATCTGTGTGGAGGAAAGTCTCAACAAGGCACGGGAGAAACAGGAAGATATTTACAACAGAAATGCTCCTGCCAAGCCTTTGATGCCTGGAGAAGTGGTATTAAAAAGAAAAAGGAAAATGCACAAATTGGATAACCAGTGGGAACAAGAACCCTACGTTGTACAAGATTCTAAATATGACAACAGAAAAGTTTGTATCATCAGTAAGGACGGAGGAAGAACAATAACCACTGTGTCCAGAGACCATTTGAAATTGTGTACAGAACCCTTAAAGCGTTGTGAAAAGAACCCTGTCATCAATCAAGAAGAAAGGAAGGAAGAGGTCATACACACGGATCTGGGAGATTTTCCTGCGGATTGGCCCAGACTGGGAGATGCTGTAATAATTCCAGTATTGCAGTTTTATCAGCCACCAGAGGAAGTTCTACCTCCAGTTATGCCCGTGGTACCAGTTGAGCCAGTTCAGGAGTTACCCATTCCAGCAACACCTCAACCTACGGAATCTCAAGAAGGATCATCTGAAGCAGCGCCCCATACTATGGGATCCCCTGGTGAAGGTGACTCACACCACCCAGCCATCAGTACGCTTGCCAGATCCATAGAAAGATTGAGGCAGTTCTATAGTTTGCCGTTACGCAGTGCAGACAGATCACAACTTAATATACCTGAAGCTACTCCACGTAGATCAGAGCGAATCACAAAAGGGAAGATACCCATTCGATACCAGCAGTAATTATAACAAATTAATGTGAATATTGTAAAAAGTATATATATATATGTGTCTTTTCTTTATGGTGTCTTATAATGGACTCAGAGGCTGAGGACTGTGCCAGCCCAGAACTTATCTTGTAAATAGTTGCACTAAGGTGCCTTTTAATGGTTTCACACGAAGCCTTGACTTACCTCTGAACATAAAACCCGTGTGGTGAGGCACTGAGTGAGGTCTGCATTCGGATGTCCTGCAGCCCACCCAGGACCCACGTTGAAGGTTTGGTGCGGGTCCTTCACAAGAATATTGTCGTTTATTTATGAACATGTTTATTTAATATTTCGTATTTTTTCTATATTCAATGTGTTGTTAGCAACGTTCAAGACATCCTTACCTCCCGGATGGGACGAATTAATGTTTAATGTTATGTTTAATGCATAAACAAAAATGTCTCTTGTATTTCACAGCCCGGGAGTGCTGTCGTTTACCATGGGGGAATGTGTAGCCCTGGTACACAATACCAGGAGGATGAGTGGAGAGGTAACGGTTAAGGCTCTCCATGATATCACGTACACTTCGGACACACCCAGCAGGGGTGTGGAGGGGAGTGCTGAGTAGTCTGAGTGCAGTTCAGTCAGTGACTCGAAAGAGTTAGGAAGTGCAGTCTTTGTGCAGTTCAGAAAGTGGAGTCCAGTAAAGGTGAGCCAGTTCACCTCAGCCTGGTCAGAGCTGTGCCCCACTAGAGGACGGACTGAGACATCTGTTGAGAGTCTGAGCAAATCGAAGGGCATAGTGGAAGAGAACAGAAAAGTGCCATAGGTATAGAATACCTGCATATTGTTACCGGTCACTGGGGACCGAAGGATCACTATAGTTTCAAGCTTAGTGGTAAGAAAACCAGAGGCTTATCGGACCTTAGGTAACGGAAAGCAGCCCCTGAAGAGTCAGTACGTAACTGGGGTCAGGGAGAGTGAGAACCTTGAGTCAGTGCACGACAGGAATTGGAACTCAGCTCTCTCAGAAGAAGGCTCCAACCACAAAACTGACCGGGCAGCACAGCTTTGGAAAAGCTGGAGATTATAGAGGGAACTACGCTTCATGCTGGTTGTACTCATCATCATTTGAAAGTAAAGGAGGCCCCTAACTTGCTTAGCCGTTGCCTCAAAGCTCATCCTCCATCAACCCCATCAGCCTCCCTGGGACCTGCCTGAACAACTTGAAGTAAAGGTATGGAAAGACGCTGATGTGTGAGACTGTGTTATTTGATTGCATTCCTGCACTACCCCATCATAACCATCGACCTGAGGGAAGAGTCCCACCTGTAGGGGACCCGACATCTAGCTGCCTCACCATCCCCTCAGAGATCTACAGCAGCGCTGGTACAAATTACCAGAGACTACAGGTGGCGTCACGAACTGTATATATATATCCCCTGTAAATATACCCCCAACATACGCCTGACCGCCAGGGCTACAGACCGAGCCACCGCTACCTGTGACAATCCCATAGACTTCTACGGGCTCGGCTCTGAGTACCCCATTGCCCTGGAAACCCACAATTGTGGTGCGTGGTCGAGACAACTACACACGTCAGACTGGGGGGCTCATTCATCAGCTCACAACACATGTCAGACTGGGGGGCTCATTCATTACCTCACAACATGTCAGACTGGGGGGCTCATTCATCAGCTCACAACACACGTCAGACTGGGGGCTCATTCATCAGCTCACAACACACGTCAGACTGGGGGGCTCATTCATCAGCTCACAACACATGTCAGACTGGGGGGCTCATTCATTACCTCACAACATGTCAGACTGGGGGCTCATTCATCAGCTCACAACACACGTCAGACTGGGGGGCTCATTCACCAGCTCACAACACGTCAGACTGGGGGCTCGTTCATCAGCTCACAACACACGTCAGACTGGGGGCTCATTCACCAGCTCACAACACACGTCAGACTGGGGGGCTCATTCATTAGCTCACAACACACGTCAGACTGGGGGGATCATTCATCAGCTCACAATACATGTCAGACTGGGGGCTCATTCATCAGCTCACAACACATGTCAGACTGGGGGGCTCATTCATCAGCTCACAACACACGTCAGACTGGGGGGGCTCATTCACCAGCTCACAACACGTCAGACTGGGGGGCTCATTCATTAGCTCACAACACACGTCAGACTGGGGGGCTCATTCATCAGCTCACAACACATGTCAGACTGGGGGCTCATTCATCAGCTCACCACACGTCAGACTGGGGGCTCATTCATCAGCTCACAACACATGTCAGACTGGGGGGCTCATTCACCAGCTCACAACACGTCAGACTGGGGGCTCATTCATTAGCTCACAACACGTCAGACTGGGGGGCTCATTCATTACCTCACAACACGTCAGACTGGGGGGCTCATTCATCAGCTCACAACACACGTCAGACTGGGGGGCTCATTCACCAGCTCACTACACACGTCAGACTGGGGGCTCATTCACCAGCTCACTACACACGTCAGACTGGGGGGCTCATTCATCAGCTCACAACACATGTCAGACTGGGGGCTCATTCATTACCTCACAACATGTCAGACTGGGGGGCTCATTCATCAGCTCACAACATATGTCAGACTGGGGGGCTCATTCATTACCTCACAACATGTCAGACTGGGGGGCTCATTCATCAGCTCACAACACACGTCAGACTGGGGGGCTCATTCACCAGCTCACTACACACGTCAGACTGGGGGGCTCATTCACCAGCTCACTACACACGTCAGACTGGGGGCTCATTCATCAGCTCACAACACATGTCAGACTGGGGGGCTCATTCATTACCTCACAACATGTCAGACTGGGGGGCTCATTCATCAGCTCACAACACATGTCAGACTGGGGGGCTCATTCATTACCTCACAACACGTCAGACTGGGGGGCTCATTCACCAGCTCACAACACACGTCAGACTGGGGGCTCATTCATTACCTCACAACATGTCAGACTGGGGGACTCATTCATCAGCTCACAACACACGTCAGACTGGGGGCTCATTCACCAGCTCACAACACATGTCAGACTGGGGGGCTCATTCATTACCTCACAACATGTCAGACTGGGGGCTAATTCATCAGCTCACAACACACGTCAGACTGGGGGGCTCATTCACCAGCTCACAACACATGTCAGACTGGGGGGCTCATTCATCAGCTCACAACACATGTCAGACTGGGGGGCTCATTCATTAGCTGACAACACATGTCAGACTGGGGGCTCATTCATTAGCTCACAACACATGTCAGACTGGGGGCTCATTCATTAGCTCACAACACATGTCAGACTGGGGGCTCATTCATTAGCTCACAACACATGTCAGACTGGGGGGCTCATTCACCAGCTCACAACACACGTCTGACTGGGGGCTCATTCATTAGCTCACAACACACGTCAGACTGGGGGGCTCATTCATCAGCTCACAACACACGTCAGACTGGGGGGCTCATTCACCAGTTCACAACACACGTCAGACTGGGGGCTCATTCATCAGCTCACAACACACGTCAGACTGGGGGGATCATTCATCAGCTCACAATACACGTCAGACTGGGGGCTCATTCATTAGCTCACAACACACGTCAGACTGGGGGGCTCATTCACCAGCTCACAACACATGTCAGACTGGGGGGCTCATTCATCAGCTCACAACACACGTCAGACTGGGGGCTCATTCATCAGCTCACAACACACGTCAGACTGGGGGGCTCATTCACCAGCTCACAACACGTCAGACTGGGGGCTCATTCATTAGCTCACAACACACGTCAGACTGGGGGGCTCATTCATCAGCTCACAACACATGTCAGACTGGGGGGCTCATTCATCAGCTCACCACACGTCAGACTGGGGGGCTCATTCATCAGCTCACAACACATGTCAGACTGGGGGCTCATTCATCAGCTCACCACACGTCAGACTGGGGGGCTCATTCATCAGCTCACAACACATGTCAGACTGGGGGGCTCATTCACCAGCTCACAACACGTCAGACTGGGGGGCTCATTCATTAGCTCACAACACATCAGACTGGGGGGCTCATTCATTACCTCACAACACATCAGACTGGGGGCTCATTCATTACCTCACAACACATCAGACTGGGGGGCTCATTCATCAGCTCACAACACACATCAGACTGGGGGGCTCATTCACCAGCTCACTACACTCGTCAGACTGGGGGGCTCATTCATCAGCTCACAACACATGTCAGACTGGGGGGCTCATTCATTACCTCACAACATGTCAGACTGGGGGGCTCATTCATCAGCTCACAACACACGTCAGACTGGGGGGCTCATTCATCAGCTCACAACACACGTCAGACTGGGGGCTCATTCATCAGCTCACAACACACGTCAGACTGGGGGCTCATTCACCAGCTCACAACACATGTCAGACTGGGGGGCTCATTCACCAGCTCACAACACATGTCAGACTGGGGGGCTCATTCATCAGCTCACAACACACGTCAGACTGGGGGCTCATTCACCAGCTCACTACACACGTCAGACTGGGGGGCTCATTCACCAGCTCACTACACACGTCAGACTGGGGGGCTCATTCATTAGCTCACAACACATGTCAGACTGGGGGGCTCATTCACCAGCTCACTACACACGGATGTTTTCCTTATATTTTTGGTACACTGACTGGTTTCTTAAATCAAGCCTTTATGGGAAAACACACAGGGGTTGTGGATCTTGGAAGAAAGGGAAGAATGGGATGGTAAAACGCAATGTGTGGTCACCGAGAAGGGGTTAATAAAGCATGACACGGTGGAAGTGACGGTGATAACAGGGCAGCAGACCCGTCCCGTACTGTGCCCTGAGCTTCCGTGTGCCGGAGAACCCTGCAGATAGGGTAGCAAGTGCGACTAGAAAGGTTTTTTTGAGGTAATGATGTCACCGGAAGGGGCGGGGCCTCCTTCAGTCCAGTGAAGACGCAATGTTCCAGATAGTATTCTGCCCTTACTGAGCAGTCGGCGCTGGAGCCCCCGCCCCCTGCCGTCACGTGGCTCTAACAGTCATGGGACTACATTTCCCGACATTCTTTGCCTGTCGCTTCTGGAGTGACGCTCCGGTTGTCAGCGTGCGGGTAACGCGGGAAGCAGTGGTAGTAAACACGTCCAAGAAGAAGCGGTTATCGGTAACGGGTGGGAGAGTCACCGGCGGGGCTACAACCCGTGATTCCAGTGCTGTGATTTCTGTATACCGTCGTGCATATACTCTGCTGAGAAGTGGACTTCCCAGTAATCCGGGTGCATCACTGTGCGGATTGTAGGAGAACCTTCAACCTGACTTGTACTGACAGATCTGTGTGTGGCCCCACATTACTCCGGCACCTGGTATGAAGCCCCCCCATATGTCAGATATCAGTGTCTGTCCCCCACGCTGTAGTCAGGGTAACCCCCATATGTCAGATATCAGTGTCTGTCCCCCACGGTGTAGTCAGGGTAACCCCCATATGTCAGATATCAGTGTCTGTCCTCCATGGTGTAGTCAGGGTAACCCCCATATGTCAGATATCAGTGTCTGTCCCCCACGCTGTAGTCAGGGTAACCCCTATATGTCAGATATCAGTGTCTGTCCCCCACGGTGTAGTCAGGGTAACCCCCATATGTCAGATATCAGTGTCTGTCCTCCATGGTGTAGTCAGGGTAACCCCCATATGTCAGATATCAGTGTCTGTCCTCCATGGTGTAGTCAGGGTAACCCCCATATGTCAGATATCAGTGTCTGTCCCCCACGGTGTAGTCAGGGTAACCCCCATATGTCAGATATCAGTGTCTGTCCCCCACGGTGTAGTCAGGGTAACCCCCATATGTCAGATATCAGTGTCTGTCCTCCATGGTGTAGTCAGGGTAGCCCCCATATGTCAGATATCAGTGTCTGTCCCCCACGGTGTAGTCAGGGTAACCCCCATATGTCAGATATCAGTGTCTGTCCTCCATGGTGTAGTCAGGGTAGCCCCCATATGTCAGATATCAGTGTCTGTCCTCCATGGTGTAGTCAGGGTAACCCCCATATGTCAGATATCAGTGTCTGTCCTCCATGGTGTAGTCAGGGTAGCCCCCATATGTCAGATATCAGTGTCTGTCCCCCATGGTGTAGTCAGGGTAACCCCCATATGTCAGATATCAGTGTCTGTCCTCCACGGTGTAGTCAGGGTAACCCCCATGTGTCAGATATCAGTGTCTGTCCACCACGGTGTAGTCAGGGTAACCCCCATATGTCAGATATCAGTGTCTGTCCCCACGTGTAGTCAGGGTAACCCCCATATGTCAGATATCAGTGTCTGTCCTCCATGGTGTAGTCAGGGTAACCCCCATATGTCAGATATCAGTGTCTGTCCCCCATGGTGTAGTCAGGGTAACCCCCATATGTCAGATATCAGTGTCTGGCCCTCACGGTGTAGTCAGGTAGCCCCCATATGTCAGATATCAGTGTCTGTCCTCCACGGTGTAGTCAGGGTAGTCCCCATATGTCAGATATCAGTGTCTGTCCTCCACGATGTATTCAGAGTAGCCCCCATATGTCAGATATCAGTGTCTGTCCTCCACGGTGTAGTCAGGTAGCACCATATGTCAGATATCAGTGTCTGTCCCCCACGGTGTAGTCAGGGTACCCCATATGTCAGATATCAGTGTCTGTCCTCCACGGTGTAGTCAGGGTAGCCCCCATATGTCAGATATCAGTGTCTGTCCCCACGCTGTAGTCAGGGTAACCCCATATGTCAGATATCAGTGTCTGTCCCCACGGTGTAGTCAGGGTAACCCCCATATGTCAGATATCAGTGTCTGTCCCCCATGGTGTAGTCAGGGTAACCCCCATATGTCAGATATCAGTGTCTGTCCTCCATGGTGTAGTCAGGGTAACCCCCATATGTCAGATATCAGTGTCTGTCCCCATGGTGTAGTCAGGGTAACCCCCTATGTCAGATATCAGTGTCTGTCCCTCCGGTGTAGTCAGGGTAGCCCCCATATGTCAGATATCAGTGTCTGTCCCCACTGTGTAGTCAGGGTAGCCCCCATATGTCAGATATCAGTGTCTGTCCTCCACTGTGTAGTCAGTGTAGCCCCATATGTTAGATATCAGTGTCTGTCCTCCACGTGTAGTCAGGGTAGCCCCCATATGTCAGATATCAGTGTCTGTCCTCCACGGTGTAGTCAGGGTAGCCCCCATATGTCAGATATCAGTGTCTGTCCCCACGGTGTAGTCAGGGTAACCCCCATATGTCAGATATCAGTGTCTGTCCCCAATCGGTCTGTAGTCAGGGTAGCCCCCATATGTCAGATATCAGTGTCTGTCCCCCACGGTGTAGTCAGGGTAACCCCCATATGTCAGATATCAGTGTCTGTCCCCACGGTGTAGTCAGGGTAGCCCCCATATGTCAGATATCAGTGTCTGTCCTCCATGGTGTAGTCAGGGTAACCCCATATGTCAGATATCAGTGTCTGTCCCCACGGTGTAGTCAGGGTAGCCCCCATATGTCAGATATCAGTGTCTGTCCCCCATGGTGTAGTCAGGGTAACCCCCATATGTCAGATATCAGTGTCTGTCCTCCATGGTGTAGTCAGGGTAACCCCCATATGTCAGATATCAGTGTCTGTCCTCCATGGTGTAGTCAGGGTAGCCCCCATATGTCAGATATCAGTGTCTGTCCTCCACGGTGTAGTCAGGGTAGCCCCCATATGTCAGATATCAGTGTCTGTCCCCCACGGTGTAGTCAGGGTAACCCCATATGTCAGATATCAGTGTCTGTCCCCACGGTGTAGTCAGGGTAACCCCCATATGTCAGATATCAGTGTCTGTCCTCCATGGTGTAGTCAGGGTAACCCCCATATGTCAGATATCAGTGTCTGTCCCCCACGGTGTAGTCAGGGTAGCCCCCATATGTCAGATATCAGTGTCTGTCCCCCACGGTGTAGTCAGGGTAGCACCATATGTCAGATATCAGTGTCTGTCCCCCACGGTGTAGTCAGGGTAGCCCCCATATGTCGCGGATATCAGTGTCTGTCCCCCACGGTGTAGTCAGGGTAGCCCCCATATGTGATATCAGTGTCTGTCCCCCACGGTGTGGTCAGGGTAGCCCCCATATGTCGCGGATGTCCGTGTCTGTCCCCCACGATGTGGTCAGGGTAGCCCCCATATGTCATATGCCCCCATAGCACTATGTATACTCTTGATACTATGGGACTCATTCCAGATACTATTTCCTGCCATTAGCTTCATCTGGACTCTGAGTATTGTAAGCTGCACCGTCTAGCAGACTTTACCTATTGGATGTATCAGGTCTGTGCTACTTTCAGTGAGGAGTAGGTTGCTCTATACATCAATTTTATGAGCACTATCTGTGATATCAAATATATCTGATTGAATACCATTTTTAGTTCCCAGTGTTGAATTTCACACTAGTGACCTCTCTAAATTATTGCACTCAATTAGTGTCCATTTGGCTATACAGTACAGACCAAAAGTTTGGACACACCTTCTCATTTAAAGATTGTTCTATATTTCATGACTATGAAAATTGTACATTCACACTGAAGGCATCAAAACTATGAATTAACATAGCAAGATGCTGTGGTAGCCATACTGGTTCAGTATGCCTTCAATTTTGAATAAATCCCCAGCAGTGTCACCAGCAAAGCACCATCACACCACCTCCTCCATGCTTCACGGTGGGAACCAGGCATGTAGAGTCCATCCGTTCACCTTTTCTGTGTTGCACAAAGACACGATGGTTGGAACCAAAGATCTCAAATTTGGACTCATCAGACCAAAGCACAGATTTCCACTGGTCTAATGTCCATTCCTTGTGTTGTTTAGGCTAGGTTCACATCGCGTTAGTGCAGTCCGCTCAACACATGCGTTAAACGGACTGCGCTAACGCAAGTGCCTTTTAAAGATGGCGTTATGCGATCACGCTAGCGCAGATGCTCCATCTGTGCTAGCGGTGACGGACCCCTGAACGCTGCAGACCGCGTCCGAGGGTCTGTCACAGAATGACGGCACATCGCTAACGCATGCCGATTATGACATGTGTTAGCGATGCGCACCATAGTGGCAGTCTATGGGTGCGCTAACGCATCCGTTACATAGCGTTAGTGCCGCTATGTAACGGATGCCGTCAGCGCATTGCCATTAGCGCAATGTGAACCCAGCCTTAGCCCAAACAAGTCTCTTGTGCTTGTTGCCTGTCCTCAGCAGTGGTTTCTAGCAGCTATTTTACCATGAAGGCCTGCTGCATAAAGTCTCCTCTTAACAGTTGTTGTAAGATGGGGTCTGCTCTAGAACTTTTGTGGGCATTGACCTGGCTCTAACCCTGAGCGGGGCTTTTAAACCCTGCGTTTTCGGGGGCGGTGATCGGGATAAACTTTTTCCCAAAAGAAGCAAGGTGACTCTTGGTCTTTTTTTCCCTTTGGGGGGCCTCATGTGGGGGCCCAGTTTCTTTGTAGTGTTTGAGGGTTTTTTTTCAACTGCACTTGGGGACATTTTCAAATTTTTTCCCAAATTTTTTGGGACTGACTGACCTTCATTTCTTAAAGAAAAGAGGGGCCACTCGTTTTTCTTTCCCTTGGGGCTACTTTTTTTTTGGGCCATAATACACATTCTAACAGTCTATTCTGTAACTATCAGCTGTGTATCCACCAGACTTCTGCACAACACAACTAAGGGTCCCAACCCCATTTATAAAAGGGCCCGAAAAAACCCCTTTTTTAAACCGACAAAGGGCACACCTGTGAAGTGAAAACCATTTTTCCCGTACTAAACCTTTTTGAAGGCCTTTATCAAAGAATACCAAGAGTGGCAAAGCAGTAAACCCAAAAAAAAGGTGGTTTAAATTTTAAGAACCTTAATATAAGACCTAAATTTTGTTGTTTAAAAACACTTTTTTTTTAAGTAAAAAAATTCCACATGTGTTAATTCAAAGTTTTGATGGGGCCCTTTAGTGTGAATGTACAAAATTTTCCCAATTTATGAAAAACAGAAAAACTTTAAATTAGGTGTTTTCCAAACTTTTGGTCTTAAATGTATAAAAAAGCATTTTCACCTTTTTTAAAAATGTATATAATTGCTGTATATACATTATATAGGTGATACTGTGACTTATATATGTCATGTAGGTGACAAAAGGGAATTAAAACACCCGCATCTTATCAAAATTAAAAGGGGAAACTGGGTTTTTTATAATTCAGTATCGTCTGTAAAAATTGTACAAATGCTTTATATACAAAATGTAGGGGATACTGTGGGGAAAAAAAATTTTTTTCCCCCCTTTTTTTATGTAAACGCCATTGGGAAAAAAAGGC